>JAJIBD010011973.1:0-67188 GCA_021461705.1 Cryptotis parvus
AGGTGCAGAAGCTTTTCAGTTTCATGTAGTTCCATATTTTTATCTTTTCTTCTAGTTGCTTTGTTAGTGATGTTTCACCTTTGAATATGCCTTTAGCTTCAATGTCGTGGAAGGTTTTTTCCTATATTTTCTAGAATTTACCCTTCTTCCAAAGGCCAGAGAGAAGTGCTGCGACCACCCCACCGAAATGTGACCTTTATCATTCTCTAGCCCCCTTACTCTGCACTGATTTTCTTTATAGCATTAATTTCTACCTGAAAAGATATCTTTCCCCTCCTCAAAAATATTAGCACTGTTATGAATGGTCACAACTCAATATAATTATCAGTTTTAAGTTTAATTACTAAATTTAAAATAAAATAATTACAATAATAATAATAAAATAATAAGGGGTCAGAGAGTAGAATGGATAAAAGTTCCTACTTTGCACATGGACCCTGATTCAATCCCAACATCACATTTAGTTCCCTGAGCACCTGCATGATAAGCCTTGAGCACTACAAGCTCTGATCCTAACTACAAGCTATGATACCAAAAGACCTATTAATAACTAATAAAGAGTAAATGAGCTGTAAGAAAACATACATCGGATGTGTGCTTTACAGTGCACATGTTCTCTTTGGGGGACTACATTCCATGTAAGGGCAAAACGTTTGGGGGACAGGCAAAATATCAGCCTGAACATCAAAAGTGCCCTTACCTCTACATTCCCACATAGGGAGTGAGTCTGTGCATATCAATGGTTTGGATCCCTACCTTCTTCCTCACCCAGAACTGCACAACTAACTATGGAAGTGGTTTTCAGGGCTTCTACAATCAGACACATAAAATCTATAGCTCCATTATAAAATATAGTAGGTCAAAAACATCCGTCCTATAGGTGGAGAGCTGGCCAGAATGCTAAGAAAATAAGAATGGCTCTTTAGTTTCAATACTGGTGACCAGTTACTGCCCCATGAACAGGCAGCACAAAGGATTCATGTATATAAAAAGAGTATATTAAAAGTAAACTTACAAAAGCAAAGAGCAATCATTGCAACCGTAATTTTTTCTTCCTCTTTGGGATTCTAATTTTAAAAGCATTAAAGAAGACAGCTGCTCATGCTGTGATATGCGCTAAACAGCCTGAAGGATGGAAAAAAATATATTTGTAGCTCATAATAACTATTGACCTTTCTGATATACAATGTTCTCTGTGTTAGCTATTCGGTTCTATCAACAGTGGAGATTGAACATGACTTTTTAATAGAAAACATGGGGTTTTGAGCTGCCTTCACAAAGGTGTTTATGTATTGTTATTTTGTTTTGTACTACAAAGACTAAGTCCTTTTGCCCTTTGTCTGACATCATGTTCTTCTCAAAAAAAAAGGGAAAGAAAGGAAAAAGAGAAGGAAATGGGAGGAAATAAAAGAAGAAAACAGAAATGGGAGGGAGGCATTGGTGTCACTGAATAGGTTTTATAGGAGGAATTGGCTCATAACCACTTTATAGTCGTGATAAAAGTATCGCCATACTCGATCCCCATACACAGCATTGGTAATGGAATCCAGCAGCATCTCAGGAGGACATGCTGTATTTTTCTCCCAGAATAGATCCCTCAAGTGGCAACATTTATAGAGAGTCTCCGATAAGATTTAAAATGCTCTCTAGCAGAATTCATGGGGTAAAGTTCCCTGGTGACCCCAGCCCGCTGCAGAGCAGGTCACGCTGGAAGTCAGCTTCTCTCAAAGGCTAGCTTTACAATCCATGGCTTTTCCCCCTTGAACTTTCCCATTGCTTAGTAGTTGTGTATAGAAACACCCACTGGTAGCAGCTTGACTCTGACACTGTGTATATTTTCCTCGAGTTGTATCATCCAAACACCAACTGTGGAGCAGCAGGCAGCAGCTGAGCACTCTCCTCTCCCTCGGGGCTCAGCCTCACCAAGTGTGGGGTGGTGGTGGTGGGGGCACCGAATCCCGAACACAGCCTCCTGCATTCTGAGACTGTCTTGCACAGGTAGGTATCTGTGCCAACAGGTGGCCTAGGTTGGCAGGTATTTCTTAAAAAGTAATTTTCCTCTTTTTTTAATATTCTGGAGGATTATTTTTAATGTTACTTTGAAAGAAGTTTATTGCATCATTATTGAACCACAATTATTTTCACAGCTACGCTCCAGAGTGTCAGTTAATGACTCCAAAGTTTCTAAACAAAGATGAAAATTCATAACTGAGTGGGAGCAAGAATCAGCCCTAATGAGACTGAAATAAATTCGGGTTTTTCCTCTCACTTATGGCAGTCACTGATGCTAATGGAGCCTGGTTGCTGAGCAGAGCAGAATGGTGGGAACTGCATTTGTATGGCAGAGGGTGGCACAGTTCAGATTCTCAAGAGAATGGTAGGCACTGACTCCCCAGCAGCGCAGAGGGTCTGAGGCTAGTGCACGCAGGCCCATTACCCACTCCAGCCTTGCCTGGAAGAGGGCAGGGTGGTGGGCTGAGACCCAACTCTCATAGGACAGAGAACAAAGTATTCTCTAATTCTAGGGAAAACCAGGTCAATCCTCTTTTAACTACCAAACCACCGGTCCATGACTCTCAAAATAAGACTTTGCAGAAAATGTTTCCTTAGAGATAAATACAAAAGAGTGGACAAAATGAGTCCCTTTGCCTCAAGAAAAGAAAAAAAAAAGGAAAGAAAAGGAAAGGAAAGGGAAAAAAAGTAAGAGTTCTTCGAACTAGATATTTGGTGTCAGAGAACAGCAAGAGCAAAGCAAATAATTCTTCAAAGAATCTGGTTATGCAGCAGCAAAGTGAGTGTCTATTAATTTAAAACACAAACCCAGGCACTCTGGAGGAAGCTAAAGAGCAGAGAAATGATATTACACAAGCTAAGACACAGTTCGCCTGCCTCTATGAATCTCGTAGACTTGTTGATGACACTATCGATAGCACCTTTTGCAAATTGCACATGTAAAGAGAAATCAGTTAGACATTTCCCTTTGAAAAGACTCTGCTTACAAGATCATCCTTGCAGATAGCTTTCTTGCATATATGATTTAGCAACAGATACACTCCTAGCATATGGGTTTTATTCATGTATACCACCAAGTATAACATAACGGGACTGTGTTTATTTCTTTAAAAAAAAGAGGTCTTCCCAGTTTTAAGATGTCTGCTTTTTAATAACAAGTTATCCCAAATATTGACATCTTTTTAAAAATATAAATAGGGGCCATAGTGATAGTATAGTGGGTAGGGTATTTGCCTTGCATATGGCCTACCCAGGTTCTATCCTCAACACCCCACAAGGTTGCCAAACCCCTCTAGAAGTCCCCAAACCCCCCAAGTCCCTCTAAATTCAGCTTCTGGAGTATACCCTGAGCACTGATGGGTGTGGCCCAGAAAACAAAATAAAATGAAACTGGCCCACAAGTTTTTTCTTTTCTTCTGTTCTGACCCTTAACACACTACCAGTTCAGCACATGCTGTTTATTAGCAGTAGATTGATATGCCTAATTCACATGCTTGAATTAGGTTTCTTAAATGAAGCTGAGACCATATAAGACCATTATAACTGTTTAATGCTCTCTGAAATAAATTTATCTATGACTTAATCACTTGACATTCCGTTATTCATCGACTTGCTCAAGCCAGTGCCAGTAACATTTCCATTTGACCGTATCATGTGCCAGTGTAGCCCAATGGCATCTGCTTGCTTCAGGAATACGAAGAACCTCAAACTGTTCGTTCAGGGTCTTGATGAAGAAGTCTGATCATCTTGTAGGTGGGCAGCCGGCCACATGATCTTTTTATGTCCCATGGGATCCAGTTGGTAATGGCTCTAGTCCAGCGGTCGTCTCCAAATCATATTACATGTCCAGCCCATCTGATTTTCGACGCCTTGGCAAACAAGACAACGTTCCTGACCCAGGATCGTTATCTATGACTTATTATCAGTAAATATTTGACTTGTGTACCTATTATATATACCTGTATGTCTCGGGCTGCATAAAGTTCTTGGGCACAGAAGATTTACCAGTGGCAAAAGTTTAAGTAACCCTGCTTGAGAGGAAAGGAAATTGTACTTTCTAGGAGGAGAAATACTGAATCAGGAATTAAAAGTAGACTGGCCCTTCTTAAAGTCTACCTGTAAATGATATGTGGCTTTTGCTCACATCCCATTGGCCACAGAAGTCACATGACCATGCTTCATACTTAATATCTAAGCAGTTAATGATGTATAGGAAAATTCATGTAACAAAAGGAACTTTTCAAATTTTATATGAACACATACTCATTCCAAAGTCCTAAAATATACCAGTATCCAACAGAGCTTAAGGGATATGCCATTGAAACCATTTAACTTTCCCAACATAAACTGTAAGAAGAGCAATATCTTTTCCCTTATCTTGTGAGATCATTTATCTCATGGTACTTTGATTTGTCTAAAATATATGAAAAAGGAAAGATTACTTTATGGAGGGAAGTAGAAAAGAATATATTTAATTTTATATCCCGCAAGAAATTGAGCTCCCACTTGACCCAGTAATATTACTCCTGGGAATATGCCCCTGAGGCCCTAAAATACAATAGCAGAAACACTATCTGCAATTCTATGTTTGTTGCAGCAGTATTCACAATAGCCAGAATCTGGAGACAACCTGAATGACCGAGAACAGAAGATTGGATAAAGAAAGTTTGTACCTCTACACAATAGAATACTATGCACCTGTCAGGAAAAATGAAGTCATGAAATTTGCCTATAAATGGATGGACATGGAGAGTGTATGCTGAGTGAAATAAGTCAGAAGGATAAGGACAGATGCAGAATGACTGCATTTGTTGGATATATAGATATAGATATATCAGGGAGAGAAAAGAGAGAGAGAGAGAGAGAGAGAGAGAGAGACTAATATCCTAGTTCACGCAAAACAGGAGTCAGGAGTACTTGTTAATGGTTGGAATCCATCACAAGTGAGTGGGGCAGGGGGACAGAGGTTAAGCAAGATAGAGAAGGGACTAGTTTGCCAACAATAGTTGGAAAGAGTAATGCTAGAGTAGAGCTGAGTATTGAAAGTAGGTAAAAGTATAAACATGATAACCCCTCAGTGAATGTACTGCAAACCACAGTGGGCAAAAAGAACAGAGAAAGAGAGAGAGAGAAGAAAATTGTCTGCCACAGAGGAGGCAGGGGTGGGAGGGAGGGAAACTGGGGACATTAGTGACTGGAAATATGCAGTGGCAGAGGGATGGGTGTTGGAACACTGTATGACTGTGAACTACAAACAGCTGTGTAATTGTCTATCAATGATATAATAAAATTAAAATACATACCTTGCTAATAATTAAGGAAACATTTTTTCTCAAAACGTAATTCTGGTTGTCTGGAGCAATAGTAACCAGAACCCTGAGCAACCAGTGCCTGTGGCACAAACAAGAAACCACAATAACAATAACCCTCAATATTTACTTTTTTTTTTTCACATGTTTGGTATCAGTTTAAAGGTTTAGATTCTAGAATTGCACCAAAAATGGAAAAAGGAAAGAAGCATTTTGCCTCATCTACTTGCTAGTGAACTAGAATCAAAGTGTTCAGAATGGAACTGGTCCTAGAATTGGCAATAAGAATTAGGTTCATCCCCATCACAAATCCTTCTCAACCATCTCCTGGCCCTATATGATTAAAAAAATAATGCAGTAACTACAATATGTATCAGTTAGGGAACAGTAAAATGATGTGGGATGACATAGATATGAATTCACATTATGGTAGCAAATGCTACCATAAAAATTATTATACCTTTTGCGATATTATTCTGTATATTTTTATAAAGTATGTTAAAACTGACATTTCAAGAGCTGAGATTAGATTGATTCAAAAGTTATGGCCCCTGATAGTCAGCAAAAGAACTATATTTTTGAAATTTTTAATCATATAGGTCTTCATTTCTTTTTGTTTTTTAACTCCTTGTTTACAATTAATAGGTCTAAACTGGTCACAATAAGCTTGGCCATTTAATTCAGCTTCACCCATAAATTTTTCCTGTTTCTCAGCAGATATAATGTCTGAGTCTAAAATTTCTTCACTGTATCACTGTCTTCCCGTTCATCATCGATTTGCTCGAGCGGGCCCCAGTAACATCTCCATATGTCCTGTCTCATGCTAGTAGAGCCCAAGGGCAGCTGCTTGCTCCAGGAACATAAAGAGCCTCAATCCATTCTGGAATGAGGTCTATAATTGTTACTGGTATTTGGCATATCAATTACAACACGGGTAGCTTGCCAGGCTCTGCCGTGCAGGTAGCATACTCTTGTAGTCATCTCTAAGTCCAGCATTTATTGATGAACAGTGTGGTCGCTTGGCCGCACGAGCCAGGCTGTAATAGGCTGGTCTGCTGGGTGGAGTTCTTAAAAAATTTCTTAGCAATCATCAATTGACTCAAAAGGTTGACAGAAAAGTATTTGAGTTCTACAAAGTATTACAACATACTTCTTTAGACCATTTATGTTTCTTCAGTAGACCATTTCTACTGTCCTACAGAGTGCCAGACCTAAAGATATTCTTCTCACTGCTCAGTCCACACACACACATACGTGCTTCCATTCAGTGTCAGTCACGTGGCACATCACCCGGACCATGCTGCCTTGGCTCTTTCCCAATAGAACCTTAATCAAAACTGTGCTTCTCCCGAGACACTTGGAAATCTTCTTTTAAAGCTGCTGTTCTTGTCTGTCACATGCAGATAATACGTCTTCTTAAGAGACACCATTGTGAGAACTGAAATAACTAGAGCTATATATTTGCTAGCCTTTGAGGAAACACATGGTTGTGTGTGTGTGTGCGCGCACATGCACTGCAGCGCTGCACTGAAATGAGTTGGTGTCATGTCCCTTTGAAAGGGACCAAGTGGCATGTTAACTCCTACCCCATACACAGAATGAGAAAGTCATCTGGCTTTAAAGCAGAAATCTTCCTCAGGAATCAAATTCCTTTCTCACTTGCCTCCTCTTCTCCCCAAGCCCTGATGCTCTTAAAATAAAGCTTAAGGAGCAGTGTAGAATTTAAATCTCAGCTTCAATGGAGCAAAGCCTGACCTTACCAAGCCTCTCACACCGGTTGTCCTGGGTTTAATTAACGCTGCCCCTGCATGTTTAGGCAATTACCATTGTAACACATGGAGTGGAGCGGGGGTGTGGTGCCGATGCTCACTCTCTCAGTCAGGGCACGACACAGTGTTTGGCCTCCTCAGCTCATGCAAAGCTGTGTCTCACATTTCGTCTCCCAGCAGGAAGCATCGTGCTGTGGTCCCTAATGTACACGCTAAGTATTATGCTGTGTGGTCACACATACTGATAACAATAATGATTTCTAACGATTCCTCAATTACTTGCCCAGCTCTAGTTGTGTGGTTCCTTCCTTACTGGGTCCCATCATCCAGGATCTTGGCCCTAAAACATATTTCCCTTCTCTAGAAAATTTCATTTTTCCTGAGCTATTGCAAACACGATCTTACTGGATGGAGCTGAATTTTTAAAGGCTGAGTTTGTGGTGTGGATTCTGATGGCTTCAAGTTACTTCAAGTCTCTGAGGACATGTGCCAATAAATGTGAAAGGGACAACAGTAGATTGGCATACTTTTCCATTTCCACCAGGATGAAAACCTGCTCTAAATTAAGTCTAACCTTAAATGTATAATCTGTCCTTGGAAGGAAAGAAAAGGGGCGGGTATAGCATCTTCAAGCTCTCGGCATCCCTTATGAGAAAAAATTGGTTCTAAGGGTCTCTGATCTTGTGTTTTAGTAAAATAGAACTGCACGGCTGACTGACAGTTCTGATCTAAAGCATTTACGTTTAAGTTTTGATCTCTCTGCTTTTGATTAAAACTAATGAGCTCATTTAATTCAAAATGGGAATCTCTGATAAGAGAAATAAGGTTGATGTGATTGGATTAGAGGGGCAAATTAAACTCTTAGAGCAGAAGTTTGTGCTTATATAGTGTATTAAAAAGCTGTTGGCGTATTATGGCGTGTTAGATGATGAGAAAAAATTTCATAGTAATTCATATTTAATCAGAAGAAATGAAAGTACTAAATATAACATGGCTCTGCTTTTCCCTCGAGTGATAAAAAAAGCTGTACATTTAAAATGACATCAGATCCATGCTATCTAAAACAAAAAAAAGAAAAGAAAAAGAGAAAAAATCTTGAGAGATTCATAAGAAAGGGACATTTGTCAGATGGTTCTATTCCATCACCCTGGAATAGAAATGCCATCAATTTAGGAAAATATAGTCATGTCAGACCAGAATGACACAGAAAGGTCCCAAACCACAAACAGTAAATTTCTGTTTCTATAGTTGCTCTCATTCTTTCATCTGAACTTCAAGTTTAATATAAAAAATAGAAATTTCTTTCCCTTTGAAATGTGTGAAATACATTTCATAATGTAAATGTAAACACTTTCTTTGTGGACTTCTTTGTGATTATCTTCACATAGTAATAATCCTCTTTTTTATTGAACCACAGTGAGATGCACGATTACAAAGTTGTTCATGATTGGGTTTAGTCATATAATAGTCCAACACCCATCTCCTCACCAGTGTATATTTCCCACCACTAATGTCCCCGGTTTCCCTCCCATCTCATTACCCCTGCCCCATAGAAAATCAGTGCTTGCATGAAGCTGCTCAGTAGAAATCCCGCCTGTTGTTCATCATTTTTCTTTTTACTTAGAATAAGAACTTCTGGTGGGACTAAATGTAGAGCTGCAGATTGAACCCAGGTCAGCCTCTACTATTCTTGAGGGCCCGGAAGCTTGTCTTTAAAGAGAATACATTTGAGAATAGAGAGCTACCTTCTCACCAGTTTTATAAAGGTGTTTTTAGTTCAGTGAAATCACGAAGCACCATTTTAGTTTCATAAGTAAAAGCATTCTTACAACGCACCGTTGTAGCTTCATAAATAAACTCATTCTAATTAAAATAATAAAAGGAAAGTAACAGGAGCTAGGGGGAGAGCTCAGTGGGGTGCCATCCAAAATATTATTTTTTAAAAACTCTTACTTAAAAGAAAAAAGTAACTACCTTGTTAAGAGAAGTGACTATTATTTTCTCCTTTGCGAAGTGAGGAGTGCAAACACACACACCGAATCCTATTTGGATGAGGCAGAATGCAAAAGTGATGCTGTGAGATTTTTCTCCTTCCTGTTCACCCTGTTCTCTGCCTCTGTCTCTTTCACTTGGGAAGACTTTACACATTCTACTCCTCACAGTGAAAAAACTCAATTGGAGGACAAGAATTGGCCAGGATACAGCTACCCAATCTTGATGATTCATAATTCTTGCCACCTTGTTCCTCTTCAAGTAAGAAAATGATACAAGAAGCAATTCACAAGAAGAACATAGAGCAAGTGACCCTGAGCCTTCATTAGAAGTGTCTCTGTGTGTGACTTAGTTAATACTGTAAATCTATAGGAACCTTTTTCATAATTCTCCCCACATGCACAAACCAAGCCTCCAAGTGTGCCTGAGACTTCCTTCCTTCCTCTGAGACTGCATTTAGGGAGCTGCTAGAGGTAAGGGGCTTGAAAAGTTCTTACTTGGAAACTGGAATAGAGACATTAACTTTTCTCTTTTATTGTTTGCAAAGTAAACATTTTCTAAATGCAGTAAATTGATTACTGCGCTCTTAGCACCCATCAGTCATTTACTTTAGTGAAATCAAGGATTGCACCTGAGCAATAGCTCTGAGGGGCTGTGCAGAACTCTAAATCATGTGTGTATGTATTTTTATATTCTTCAGTGGAGTCAACCAGCCCCAGTCTGCTAACCACTGACAACACCCTTGAGCCGTTCCTTTTTCATCCGAATGAAATCAACGTTGACCAAACGTGGCGTGCACATCAAATCATCAGGATATAAGGTAAGCTGGGCTTTCGGAGGTGTTTCTCACATCAACCCGTAGTCATTTGCATTGAGTTTTCCAGCTGCTTTGGGTTCATATGGCTAACACATGTAATTGTGAGAAGCCTAAGAGGCACTCAGGTTTCTTTGTGTCTTCATGCAGGGCTTTCATCATTCTCACTGCAGACACTGCTGATACACTAATGCTCGATAGAGTGTCCTGTTCTTAAAATAATTTCTCATAATTCACCAGTGCTTTGGCATGGACTAGCGATTCAGTTGGTTAGAGCAGGTGAACCAGGCACGTGTCAGTCCTTAGAGGGTGTTCTTGAGTTGCTATTGTGAGACTTTCACTTACTACTCCTCCTCTCCACCCCTTCAAAGTTTTCTCTTTAGAGGAAATCTGACCATTTTAATAGCAGCTAATCCAATGAGATTTATACTTGGAGATAAGAAAAAATAGGCTGAATGTCATAAGTCATAACTTCAGAGTTACAATTCTTGAATTGTCAGTCATGTAATTTAGCATATATAAAACATTCAACATCAAGGATGCACATATCCCTTAACAAAGACCAAGTCTGGAGACATAATCTACATTACATTTTAAGGTTAAAAATACAGAACCCTTCCAATCTCGGAACATTTTAACATTGCAGCTATTAGGAAGTTAGACCTAGGAAATTCATGAAAGTCTTTTCGTAGCCTGGAGCTTAGCACACTAACAGAGCTCAGTCTCTGTTCTATGCAGGAGAGCAATAGAGATGGGATGTACTAAAGATGGGGCCAGCGTAAGCATTCCCAGTTTCAGGTTTATGGCTCCTGATAGCTTGTGGATTTTTTTCATATTTTCAGGGTGACCGTAGAATTGCCAGGCACGATAACCATTGTTATAACAGGGTCTTAAAAATCATAAAAGTCGTCAGGAGACTAGAAGCTGCATAAAAGGGCAGAGTCCATTTTTCCTGAAGAGTTAATGTCAAAAAAAAATGTGGGGAGGTGGGAAAGCAGGCCCAAGATCGACCTTTAGCTAAGCCATCCTATAGTCTGAAAGGCACACACGCACATCCTTAACCTTTACCAGTGGCCAAAGCAAAGGAGAGGCACCTGGGCAGATCTACTTTCTGTAACATTCCGTGCAGAAATCTGTACAAAAAGGGTTATGTTTTAAGGGAATAAAAAAAAGCAGATTCTCTTATGAAAGAGAATCTTCCACAGTTATTAATTAAAGCATAGTGTTCAGTGTTCTTGCTGAACATATGCTTTTATTAATAACTGTGGAGTATTAGCAAGTGTGGAATTGTACACACAACCATATTTTCAGTGATAGCTGTCATGTTAATCACAGGAAGATGCCTCCTTTGCATGCCAGCTCTAGGAAGTGTACAGCTTCCTTTCAACTATGACTTTTCTGTCTGTCAGCATTTGTTCTTCACCCTTTTCTGCTCTTCCTGCTTGGAGGGGTCAGATCCCAGGAGGGAAAGGGCTGAAACAATGAGATATCATTTGAAAAAGCAATGTTTAATGTAATTAAATGTAATTTGATAATTTAATTTTAAAAAATAAATCATCATTGCTTATGTCAAACTGAAATAGCAAAACTGAAAAATTTCCAATCTGAAAAAACATACGGGTAGCAAAACATGGATGACTAGTTCAAATTTCAGTTTAGGTCAGAGACCAGATGACTTCAGTCCTGCCTGTTGTGCCAGTCAGGAGCATCAAGACAGCTGTTTTGCTACCTGGCTTGAAATTGGACAAGCTAATTTCTTAAATATTGATAGGACAATCATTCACCCAACAAATATTGATTGAGATCCTGCCATGGAGCGTGTTCTAGATCCTAGTTACCCAACATCAAACAATGAAAGTCCCTGTGTGGTGTTTAGATTCCGACAGAGGGAGGATAATAATAACAAGATAATAATAATAAGTAAGTAAACAAAATGATTTCATGGCATGATAAAGGCTAAAATCACAATGACTTTCATGTGTACTACAATATGCTGAGCATAGTATTAAGAAACAAGCTATTTAAAAGGTACTACCTGGAGTATCCAGAAATGGAAAGGATTTAGAAGTTGTTCAGTTTGCAGGGTAGAGTGAGCATGCAGCTCAGCTGAATCATCAGTGGGTCCTTCTCCAAATACTGTGAAGTTCCCACAATGCCTTACTTCCCTTCCCCAAGATGACTCATTGATCTTTACCCAATGACGTGAATCATCTGGAAGACCCACCTACACAATGAATTTTCCTCATCAGTTAACCTTATCTGCAAGTTAGTGGAGGTGCTGATGAGGACCCATGAATGGCAGCTGAATAATATCCCTATTAATCACCCGCATGGCAAGCCTGGCAAGCTGCCCGTGTCGTATTTGATATGCCAAATACCAGTAACAATTATATTAGGTCATTCCCATGACCTGATGGAATTGTTTGAGGCTCTTTATATTCCTGGAGCAAGCAGATGCCCTTGGGCTGTACTAGCATGAGACAGGACATATGGAGGTATTACTGGTGCCCGCTCTAGCAAGTAGATGAACAGGAAGATAGTGATAGATAGTGATAGTGATTAATCAGTAACCAGTTCATTCACAAGTAAATCTAAGGGCTTTAAAACATTCTAATAAAACTGGAATCATCCACCACCACACAGTGAGCATAGCACGTGCGGGCTGCAAACACACACACACACACACACACACACTCAATATTGACTGTAATGTTTCCAAAATCTCTACAACCCCTAAATTGTTGCACTCTTTAATTTACCTTAAAGATTTCAAGATGTTATGACTTATCCTTAGAGGTCATCCTGTTTCTTTCTATTTGTTCTGTGACCTTGACACATGGACTCTTCTGATTCTCTGTATCACTGTATGTGCCACCTTTTATTGAGTGTCGTTTGTTTTCATTGATAGTGACAGTAACCACTTACTGATAGTGCCACTTACTGAACATAGACCATGGCAGCCAGTGTGCTAGAAGCTTTTTACTTACTTTGATTCATACAAAATCATTAAATGTTTTTCTAGGATTCTGTATAAAACAAAATTAAAACTAAATTCTTTAAAAATGAAAGATAAAAATAATTTTTTTGCCACTGAGCAAGTCTTGTTCAAATTCTGTGTTCTATGGCAGTGCCCGTTTTGCAGGTGTGGAGCACTTAACAGGTTTGTATTCACATAGCCATGATCAGATCAGCTAACATCAGTCCAGTTAGGCTTCAGACTCTACTTTCTTTACTCTATTTTATGGCTTAAGAGACCTAAATCCTAAGAAGGGCTCTGTGAACTGGACTTCAGCATATGAAAAATTAATCTGAAGTTCCCCTGCCAAAATGTATGATTAAGATCTTCCCTTTGTTCCTCAACATATCCCACATTAGTAGTTTGCAGAGCCTTACTTTCCTTTCAAGGGACACTTAATACCTACTCAGGTGCCCAGAACGAAGAACTCTAGCCAAAGAAATGCCAATCGGAATGTGTTAATTCAGGTAGAGCGTATAATCTAAATTGCTATTGCTTCCAAGTTCCAGTGCTAGGGAACACTGCCCTCTTACTAGTGATGTTTCCCACTGTGAGCTAACCTTGGCTTATCTTGTCCTCTTTGGCTTTGAAAGCACAGTAGCACATTATCTGGGCCTGCCACTTGGTCTGTCTCCAAGGCTTCCTTGTTGCTTAGGTCTCTTTGCTGGCCACATATCTTAGCCTAACACAGCCTTCTTGCTAAATTACATCACATCAATATTCTGCCTTCTTGATTAGGCCTATGTCTGGGGGAACTAGAAAGACTAGTACTAGGGGTAGAGGAGATATGTAATCAAGGAAATTAGAGAATTTAAGACTAATTGGGTCATTTCCTTCACTCTTCTCTTTGGAGGATAGTTTCCTTTGGCCAAAGACTGCTTTCTAGTTGACTCCCTTTACTGCCATGGTAAAACTTGGAAAACATGAGAACAGGAAAACCTGTCATGTTTATATACTGCTAAGAATCTCCTTGAATTCTCACAGATATAAAATCCTCAAATGATGAGCTCCTGCTATGATATGAACAGATTACCGAGAGAATATAGGGAAACGTCTCAAAAACAAACAGTCCCTCCCTGGGATAAGTTGAAATATAGACTGGCCTGCAGCTAAGTGTTGAACTAAACAGTTTCTAATATATATAATATATATATTATATATCATATATATTATATATATGAGAGAGCTAACATGTGATATAGAATCATAAAGTTTAAAGAATAGAGAAGCATTAATCACAAAGTATCAATGGTAAACAGAGGGTCATTAATTTATTAAGAATGCTTGTATACCTTGGTTTTGAAACTGTATATCAAGGGTATTCAGAGAGGAAATACAGGGGCTAAGAGGTCTGATTACATGCTGGTTCAGTCCTCAGGACTACATGTTGCCCCAGGTATCTCTGGAGTGTCACCTTGGAGCCCTTGAGTACCACCAGGTGTGGCTCTGGAAGCTCCAAACTCTGCAAGGTCCAAGCAACACTGCATCCTCACGTCCTTGCATTACACCTCTGGCCTAGCAGGGGCTCCCTGGGTCCCCTGAGTACCCACCCTTAATCCATTGCCCCTAAGATTAAGACAGTGGCTCAAAGGGGTGAAGCACATGACTTCTATGCTCAAATCCCCAAGTTCCATCCCTGGCACTATGTGGCCCAATGAACACTGCTGGGTGTAACTTCAGTGGCCCCCAGCACTGCATAGCTCAAGCAGCACCACTTTGCTGGCCAAGCATCAAATCTAGGCCAGGCTGAGTAGCCACTGAACACCACTAGCGAGCACCCTTTTCCAAAAAGTAGTAAGGCTTAGGGAGATAGTACAATGATTAGGGGCATATGTTTGTATGTGTGGGAGAAACCCAAACTTGATATTTGGCACGTCATAGCACCCTGAACACTTCTGGATGTAGATCTGGATGCCCGCTAAGCACCACAGTCTCAGATCCAAAGTGCTAACAGTCTGACCCATTAGATAGTGAATCACTAAGCATGGCCCTTGGGTCTTGGAGCACTGCTTAGAAACCTTAAACAATATGTCTATTTCTATCTGTACACAAACATGAAGTGGCAAAATAGAAAAAAAAAGTATTTATTAGCTAGATAAAATTATTCTACTTCCCTAAGCACAAAGAATATCTTTTAAATTAGAAATGTAATTTTTAAAAATTTAGAGTTATATTCCTTCTCTGGAGAAAGGTACTTTTATAGCTTCACAGTAATTTGTTTTATTTTGCATCTACAAATTCCTTTAAGGATTTGCTGATATATGTAAGTATACCTTCCTAGGTAAATTCATTTTGCATCAAGAAATTCTTGAATCTCTGAAATTTAATGATTTAAGTTATAAAAACTTATTTAATATGATGATATCTCCAGTGCTTATTAAAAAACAAGTTAGGGGCCAGAGTGATAATACAGCAGGTAGGGTATTTGCCTTGCATGCAGCTGACCCAGGTTCAATCTCTGGCACCCCATATGGTCATCTGAGCACTGACAGGTGTGACCCCCTAAGCACAGAGACAGGAGTATCCTGAGCACCACCAGGAGTGGCCCAACCCCCCATTCAGAAAAAGAAACCAGGGGCCGGAAGGACGTTCAGTGGGTAGGGCATTTGCCTTGCATGTGGCCACACCGGGTTCGATCCCTAGTATCCCATATGGTGCCCCAAGCACTTCCAGGAGTAATTCCTGAGTGCAGAGCCAGTAGTAAACTCTGAGCATTGTATAGTATGACCCCAAAAGCAAATAGATAGATAGATAGATAGATAGATAGATAGATAGATAGATAGATAGATAGATAGATAGATAGATAGATAGATAGATAGATAGATAGATAGATAGATAACTTCAATTTAAAAAGAAAAAAAACCAAGTTAATTGGTCCTTCAGAACAAAGTTCACCTATATCATAAAACTTTTACCTATTTCTCTCTCATTTCTCCCTGCCATGTATCCATTCCATTTTAATACATATTGAAGTCCCATTGCAATAGATACTGATTCCTGACTTAATAAAGATTTTAGTTTTGTTCAACTACTATAGATAGAGAAAATCTTTTGAAAAGGTCTTTCTCAGGGTCTAAAGAGATAATTCAAGGGTTAATACCTTGCACTTGACTAACCCAAGTTTGATGGGTACTCTGAGCACAGCCAGGAGTAATCCCTGGGTACAGATACAGAAATAAGGGCCTAAGTACTGCTGAAGAAAGGCAGGTCGGAAGGAAGGATGGAAGGAAGATTGGTTCTCAGAAAATATTGTTAATAAAAAATTATACCTAATAGTAAAAACTGCATTTTGAGGGAGATGTTTTTCATGGCACACTTCCACTTAGGTACGCTGCCAAGTTACATCACTGGGATTCCCAAGACCAAACTCATAGCCAGGTGAAAATTTAAGTGGAAGGTTTTTCATGTGCAAACACACTTTCCATTGAAAGTGCATATTAACAGGTCTCAAGATGACAGCAAACAAAAAGGAACTTACTGCTTAATTCAGTCATCCGGAATTCTAATTTTAGTTTAATATTTTCCTTAAATACACAATACTAAGATATCAAGTCCTCCCATTGGGTCACCTGCCCTTTTAAATATGCTGCCATAATGATTTAATCCACATAACTATTTCTGGTTTGGTTTCTAATAGTGAGAAATTCCCAGATTATCTCCTAGAAGTGCTTATTTCTTCATTTTGTTTGGCAGTCTGATTCCTGGAAGATATCTTCCCAAAGTCTCCACCATCATTTGCTTCCTTGACCATAGTCAATAGTATTTCCTAGTGTCAACCTAGCCAAGAATACTAGCCTACCTTTCCTACCATCTTTCTCATGATTTTATCCTTGAATTTCCCCTCCTCCTCTTCCCTTTGTTGTTTTATGATAACCGGGACTCACACATTTTGTTGCAGAGTTTGTCAAGGAGTGCACACTTTTAGCTGCAATACTGTTGCTTGCACTCACTTTGTTGTGGTGCCAGGGATAAAAAAACAGGCTATGTTGTTAAACTGCTTACTGTGATATGGGACAGTGCCAGGGATCAACCTCAAGGTCTTATACCTACAAGGCAGGCACTCCAACACCGAGCCATACTTTAGAATTCTCAGTACTGATTATTAGCAAAGTCAGTCCAGTCATCTTCCAGAAACACATCTGTGTGTTCAAACAGCTGTGTTTTTAATCATGCTCTTTCCTTTTCCTGGAATGCCTTTCTGCTGTACTTCTACTTGGAAAAGTCTTATTCAACTAACATGTTTTCTTTCCATGCAGCACTATTCCCTTCTCCTCTGAGCTAAAGTAGCTTTACGTTTTACTTAAGCTCTCTGTACTTATTTGTCTTACCCCTAAAGTATAGCTGTGTACATAAAAATTGCTTTCTGATTGTAGTAGCAGGCTCAGCTAAGCAGTTTCCATTATATGAAGTACTTTTCTATAATTTCATATGAACCTCACAATAATTCTGCTGGGTAATGATATCTTCCCAATTTTAAGACAAAATTGTGATACAGAAAGATACATTAACCTGTCTGAGATCACATAAATGATATATGGCCAAAGAGAAATATCCAGATTCTTTAATTTCAGATTCTTTTTAGCATTGGATATCCTAATGGTTACTAACAAATTCACTTTCTTCCCTCATTGCTAAGAACACGGTGCTACATGTTGCTACTCATTCAGTAAATATTAGTTGAGTTGAACTGCCTTCTCAGTTCCGCAATATTAGTAATGAACATAGTTGACACCACCTAGCCCTGTGCATTCCACTAGAGATCAGCTAAGGATGGAAATGACAGTGCTATAATCTGGTTCAATTTTCTCTGTCTTCCTGTCATCATTGCAGTGCCTACTAAAAAACAGAATGCACCATCCCCAGCATTCCCTTGAGCCAGCAGTTGAGAATTCCTTTCACAAAATGAAAAAGAGAGTCGTTTTAGCATCACTTACTCATCATGACTTCATACTGGCACCTGGTGATCACCATTTGATTTCTATTAAGTCCTCTTTCAAGATGCTTTGCCTGGATATTAACATTTTGCGGCTCTATTTTTCTGAAAATGAGAACAATAGCTACTGATGTCCTATCCTGCTTTCTGGTACAACTGCATAGTTTCTTGATACATGCAAAGACTGTTCAATGCTGTTACAAAAGTTATTTCATGGCCCAAGAGGGTAAGTGTATGCAGTAAGTTTCCACTGTACCAGAAGTGTAGCTTAGAGATATGTCCCACACTAACATGGAGAGGGCTGAGGAAGTTTTGGTGGTGGTCCTTCCAAGAACACACATGAAACTCTTCTTTTAGGAGTGTTTCCTCTTGAATAGGCATGGAGAGACTAAATGCCTTGAATTTTCCTCCAACCTGAGACTCAGTGATGTTCCAGTGTCCAGACATATCAGTGCTTCTCCTGAATGCATTTGCTTCAGCTTTTTGTCTTGACGTGACTATAGTATTCTAAGCTACACAAAATGTAACTGTCTTCTCAAATCAATAGATGAATTTCTGAGAGACCAAAACTTCTGTCAACCCCATTCAGGCTTTCTAAGATGATGCATTTATTGCTTTTCAATCAACCAGACACACAGAATATACTGAAGGAGAAAAATATTTCT
Source organism: Cryptotis parvus (assembly GCA_021461705.1). Taxonomy (NCBI): domain Eukaryota; kingdom Metazoa; phylum Chordata; class Mammalia; order Eulipotyphla; family Soricidae; genus Cryptotis; species Cryptotis parvus. Next base: position 18,511 of record JAJIBD010011973.1, read on the forward strand.
ATGGTAGAACTTACTGGCAGAGGTTATCATGATGAAAAATGCAAATAGAAGCAAGAACCAGGAAAACCAAATTTTTTAAATTCTATTATCTCAATTTTGTCCCTGCTCACCTCTGCACAATTGTCCATTACAACATGGTTTCCGGTGTCCTTTTATGCACAATTGACATTGCTTCTGATCTTGAAGAATTTGTTTCCCATTACCAAAGCATGACAGTAGTTCTAGCTCGGGGTGTGTCATTTCTGCCGAATTTAATCAGCTAGCTATTTTACCAAATAGAGACGTAATCACTAGCCATTCCGTGAAGTGTTTGTTAATTCTAAGTACATTAGTAACTGCAGCCCAGGTATGTTTCTAACTTATACGCATTTCACTTTCTATTTACAGAATTTTAGCAAGCAGGCCTGAAAAGAAGGAGCACCCCATCTTTGACTAAAACTGTACTTTCAGGTCAATTTACTGAACCTTGACTAAGAATAATAAAATGGAAATCACTTTCAAAAATAATATCCAGTGTTGTTAATGCAGATATTAACAGCCCTTACTGTATAGAATTTCTTTTAACTGGTACCCCACAAAATTATCATAAACCTATTTTTTCAATTAAATGGAATTTTAAAAATAAGCTCTTTATTATGAGATCTTTGCTCATTAAAAAGAGCTTTTAGAGGAAAAATATCTTAAGAACTAAAAAGTAAACATAGGCATACATCACTTTTCTCAGGCATAGCACTCAGGCATGGCCCCATGTCCCATCAATATCTACAAAGGTTTAGAGCTTTTCCCTAACATTATCTCTTCTTCCAGTAATGTCAGATATCAATTCTTTAACTCTATAAATTTCAAACATCCAAACATTGTCCTGTTTGAGACTTTTTTCTCAAAAATTCTCTATTTATAAGCAATTAAGCACTGGCTCTCATGTTAAACAAACTGGGGGTTTGATTTAGTCCTGCTGTTCATGACTCTGTAAACATTAAATACATTTTTAACTCCTTTAAGTATCTATTTTCCTTTTTTGCAAAATAGGAGTACCAGTATAACCTCCTTCATAAGACTGTTGCAGTCTTATGAGCTAGCACAGATAAAGAACTTCTGCAATGCCCAATACATGTCACTGTAAGCTTCACATGTAAAGCTTAATGACTGTGGAAGTTATGAATTTGATAAAGTTTGACTGACAGTGCTAAACCTTAACTTCTATATCTTTGCACATGTGATAATTCATGTGGAGATAACTTTACAAATTATCTCCTGGAAGTTATATGAACTCTAGAAAAATTATTTCTTCTGATTATATAAAATGCATTTATTTCTTGGAAATTCCGCCTTATTTAAGTGTTCTGAATATTGTTTTAATTACTAAGAGATAAAATATGATGAAACTATGTCATCTATCCCTTTAACAAAAAAAAACACATATCAAAGAGTTTTCTTCAGGAGTTAGCATCATGGCAAGACTAACATAACCCTTTCTTACAAGAAGTGAAGTATGAGTAGAGCTATTTTGATGTTAATCTTTGGAATAAATGGAGAATAAATGGAGTCTTAGGCTCCTGTAACCCAAAAGGCCCCACAGTTTGATTAAAGCATACACATCAAATGAACTCTTCTAGGAAGGCAAACTACCAGGGTGGTTTGAATCCACTGACCTCCTGGAGGGACTGCAGACCATTCCAATGGGGATTCTTTTGACTCATTCCAAGGAAGCAGTGGAAAGTGGGAGACAGATTCTGGGGTTCACTATACAAATCTCGTATAGAGATTTGCTAAGGACAGAACTAATCACGTTTTCATGTGTCTCCAAGAATATCCTCATTGCAAAGTCTTTTGAATAACAAAGATTTACTGAAATAAAAGAATAAGATGGGTAATTATATTTAAATGATTACCTATCATAAAATGGGTAATCAGTTTTTAACTCGGTGTGGTAATAGTCATGGGGGAAATATTGGGTTGCCACTAGACTGTGCATTGTGTGTGTGTGTGTGTGTGTGTCCCAGTAGGCAGTGAATCTAATTGGCTATCCTAGAAACATTACTTCAAACTTGTGGTTGGCAATGATCAACTGAAAAAATTCACATCAGTTATCATTTGACTGGTTGTTGTATTTATACCTCCCTCTCACCAGGATTTTTGTGCCTGATTATTTTTTCTCCCTGGGAAATAGATTGTCTTTAGACAGACCCATGTGTCACACTGGCATTCCACTCAAATCTCTGCTCAAATGTGGCTTCCTTTACCACCTTTCTCAAATCCCAAATTGCCCAAGCACACCCTCGATATCCCATCATCTGTGTTTTCCTGCTGCCTTACCTTCTTCATAGAATTCTTAAAATAATAGCTGTCATTTCTGTGATGTCTAAAATATTTCTGTTTTCAGGATCAGATTCTAGTTCTTTTAAAGGGCCCGCTTTTGTGAAGTCTGGAATATATTCATTCTTGGGTCATATTTTGGGTCTTGTAAAGGGCATTTTAGTTGAATTTGTAACCAGTGACATGATATTTTTTAAATTTTCAAGACCATGTTGGAAGTTTGGGTTTTCTGATTTTTAAAAGGATGCACTAGATCACTGACATATTCTATGATATATTTTTCATTCTATCATGTTCAATTTTTTAAAAATCATGTATTTAACTTGTACCCCACTTGTTCCCAATTCTAGTGGCTAGAACTCTGAAAGCACAATCAAGAGTCACTTGATTATTACTTGGTAGTTCTGAATATATTTAACATCTTCAACAGCCCCTTGTCAAATGTCCTTCAAATGCATCACTCCTTGTAGATGTCATGAAGATAGAACGTCTTAATAGAGGCACACCTGGTGAGGAGAGTCAGAAAATATTATCCTGCTTGGAGCACATTGCTTGCTTGCTTTGCAACATTGGCCAAGCAGCCTGATTATTCTGGGATTCTGTTTCCTTGCTAAGAACAAAGTAAACAACAGGGCCTCCCTTCTGTATTCTCTAGTCATTTTGTGGTTGATATTACATTCCCTTTACTCTGCTCTCTGCAGTAGGGTGGAAGCACATTTGGAACTTTCTGAGTAAAATGGAATAGAGGAGATGTCTAATCAGGAGTATCCCCTGACTCCTGGAAAGAGGGAGATGAGAACCTTCTTGAAAGTTCTGAAAGCAAAGGACATTCGGAGTCACCAAAAGTGTCCATATTGCCTTGTCCATATTTGTCTGAGAACCTTAAATATTCTGGGGAGTATTTTAACAAATTATTGCCACAGGGAAGAGTTCAGGGGAGAATTTTAAGTAAGGCTTAGTGAACTTCTATATCTTATTCTATAGAGAGACTATGGATAGATTAGATTCAGAAATCATTTTAGATCAGGGAAAAAATAAAATGTTTTTTGTTTTTCACAGTAATATTAAAATTTATTTAACACAATGGGAACTCATCCCTCTTTTAAATCAAATAACATACATTATGTTCTTATTAAATATATTAAGAGTCTATTAAAAATTTTGTAATTGACTTATTAGTGAATACCTGTGTTGATACTGTTTGAAATGGTAACTGAATGAAACTGAAGCTCTTAGCCTTCAAGGCATAGAGTCCTGGATAAATTCTCTTTGTTGAGTGAATTTGTGTCCAGAGAGACAGACAGAGCCAGTATAGGAATTTAGGCATTTGCCTTGCGGGTAGCCAAGCTCACTTCAAACCCTGGGAGTACCTGTGGTCCCCCAAGCATCATCAGGAGTGATCCCTGAGCATATAGTCAGTAGTAAGCCCTAAGACCATCAGGGTATGACCCAACTCCCCACTCAAAAGTTACCTAATATGAAATGGATTTAACAGTATCAAACTCTTCAAATAAAGCTATATGAAACCGTAAAAAATTCTTATTCTTTAGTTGTCATTTTGTTACATAAACTACTGCTATCTCTATGAAATGTGTCTTTTCTCTCTTTCCACTGGTGTCGGGATGCCTCTGGGGTCCCCGACAGTATCAGAACAGAAGTTCTCTTCAACCTCTGAGGATGCCGGGGGAACTGATGAAAACTCACAAGTCTGGTGCAGTTCCAAAAACACTTTTAATAGTACAAAAACTCTTCCACAGCAATCCAATATAATGAAAGAACTCTAGCTCTGGTCAGAACTTAAACCATACAAAAGAGTCTAAGTCTCCCGCAAAGAGAGAGAATCTCACCCAAGAGGAGTTCTACCCAAAAGAAGGGTAAAAAGGGCAAAGGGGCCTCATTTCAGTCCCCTTATATACACCAAAGTAATCCTATCTGTGAAAGGGAGGGTCGTCTCAACAAAGAACCCTAAGCAGATTGGAGAAGGGTGGTGCCACACCCTATTACAGGTATAAACAAAGGTTAAGCCAAGGACTTATCCCTTCTACCAAGATTATCTCTTATGTAAAACATTGGAGAGAGAAAGAGAGAAAGAGAGAGAAAGAGAGAGAGTGCGCTGGTATAAAGTAATACATCTTAATTTCATGAACTTCATGTAATCTAGATGGTACCCACACTTGATCACTTGATCACTTGAATCCCGTTATTCATCGATTTGCTCGAGAGGGGGCCAGTAACATATCCATTGTACCCTATCACGTGCCAATGTAGCCCAATGGCATCTGGTTGATTCAGGAATATGAAGAGCCTCAAACTGTTCCTTCAGGGTCTTGAAAAGGAAGTCTGAACATCTTGGAGGTGGGCAGCCACGTGATCTTTTGACATCCCGTGGGATCCAGTCGGTAACGGCTCTAGTCCAGCGGTTGTCTCCAAATCGCATTACATGTCCAGCCCATCTGATTTTCGATGCCTTGGCAAACGAGACAGCGTCCCTGATTCTGGAATAGCGATGGAGGTCAGAACTCCGGATTCCTTCTCTCACTTGAGTAAGGCGTGATATTCCAAGCATAGCTCTTTTGATTCCTCTCTGGGAGACCTGAATAGCATTCTCATCCTGCTTTCATAGGGCCCAGGTCTCTGAGGCATATGTTAATGCAGGGAGAACAGTGGAGTCAAAGAGATGTGCCCAGAGCTGGAGGTTCTATGTCCTTTTAGCTATTTCTTCAATGCCTTTGAAGGCATTCCATGCCATTCTCTTCCTCCTGTGCAGCTCAGGTTTTAGGTCGTTCATCATGTTGACTTCTCGACCTAGATACACATAGCTGCTGCATTCAGAGATGTCTGTTCCATTGAGAGTGAATGGGGCCTCAGGAACTAGTTCATCTTTCATAAACATGGTTTTCTTTAGATTCAGCTGTACACCTATCTTTCCAAATTCTCGGTCGAAGTCAGCCAGCATTTGTGCCGCTTGGCTAATGTTTGGTGTTATTATTTTTTTTTTTTTTTTTGCTTTTGGGTCACACCCGGCGATGCTCAGGGGTTACTCCTGGCTCTGCACTCAGGAATTACTCCTGGCGGTGCTCGGGGGGACCATATGGGATGCCGGGATCGAACCTGAGCCGACACAGGCCGGCCGCGGCAAGACAAACGCCCTACCCGCTGGGCTATCACTCCGCCCCCCTGTTTGGTGTTATTAGAACGATGTCATCAGCGAAGCGGAGGTGGTGTAGTTGCCGACCATCCATCTTCACTCCCATTCCTTCCCATTCTAATTGTCACATGATGTTCTCGAGGGTGGCGCTGAAGACTTTTGGTGAAACGGTATCACCCTGTCGAACCCCTCTTTTCACATTAATGATCACTTCTTTGTAGAATGGTGAGATCCTGGTGGTGAATCTGTAATGCAGCTCATGAAGGATCTTGATGTATTGGGTTTGAACACCCTGTTTGGATAGGGCTTCGATGACTGCTTCAGTCTCCACAGAATCAAAAGCTTTCTGTAAATCAATGAACATGAGACAGAGCGGCATCTTGTACTCCCTACAAACCTCAATGAGCATGGTTACTGTGTGGATATGGTCGATTGTGCTGAATCCTTTCCCGAAGCCAGCTTGCTCGCGTGGTTGTCCTTCATCTAGTGTTCTGCCAATCCTGCTCAGGATGACTCGTGTAAACAGCTTGTAGATGACGGACAACAGGCAGATGTGGCTATAGTTGCCCATGTCGTGAATGTCTCCTTTCTTGAACAGTAGAACTGTCCTGCTGGTTTTCCATTGGGACGGTACCTTGCATTTGGACAGGTAGCGTGTGAAGAGCCGAGCTAGTGTATTGATGAGTACTGACGGCAGATTCTTCAGGTATTCAGGTCTGACTTTGTCTGGGCCTGGTGCTGTTCCCTTCTTTACTGACGAGATGGCATGTCTGATTGGATTTCAGAAGGGAGAATGTTGGGAATGACATATCCATCCTGTGGAATTTGGTATGTGGACAGGTGGATGTGGCTATCAAAGAGATTTGAGTAGAAGTCATGGATAATCTTCTCCATGAGGAGAAGACCTCATGGAGAGGTACCCACAAGGTCCTTCTTATTTATTATCTGCAGCAGGGTGATTCTGAGTTTCTTGTTCTCTGTATACTGAAAGGGTCACACTCGCCTGCTTGAGAGCAAACTAGTATGATCCTTCCTATAATCTTCCTATAGTCTCAACATAGCCAGGGTGGTAGTATGGTAAATTCTAACTGTCCCACGCTGGGTGCAGTGGGTATAAAGAGGATCTGTGCCCAATCTAGAAAACATAGAAGTCTTAGTATATGTATAATAAGTCAGAAGTTATTCAGAGTCAAGGTGACTTCTGTAATTACCACACCCTCTAGCAGTGTTTACATAGGAGATCTCATTAGAATGAAACTTGGCTTAAGTAGATTAAGCTGTGAGTAGGTAAAACAACAAAGCTCCCAAACTAGCTAAACCTGTCATCCAACACACTGGAAAGATCTGAAGAGTAACAGAATTTGTCCAAGGATCTTTATGGCCATATCCCAAATATTTTGGCCTACCTCAGTAAGACATGTTAACTCTGGACTTGATCTCTAAGAAGTCACAGGGTGGCAATGCCTAGTAGTCCCTTATTCTCATGTAAACAAAGGTCAGCCATAGTGAATTAGAAACTATAAGTTAACATAAATGACAGTAAGCCTGTGAGTAGGTGACAAGAATAATATGCATAACCTAAAGAACATATTGTCACGGTCTCAGAAGAAATTGACAGACCTCTAAACTATAGGATGCCTGGACCACCCACACTTCTTTCCACACAGGGCTACTTCCCAGGATAGGGAACATACATGAGTGAGGGGGCATGAAACCAAGAGACATTTTGGCCTGTAACAAAGCTGTTCTCTTCTATACATAAATCACACCTCTTAATCATGCCATCCAGTCCTAAAAACTTTTCAAAGGATGGTGCTCTGCTAGTGAAAATTCATAGGCACCTGCTCCTGATTTACTTCCTGCTTAGAATAATTTGTACACAGCTGCAATATCACAGAGTGATTCTGTTCAAAGTACCAGTGAGGCTCAGACAAGAAGGAATATGTCGGATGTTTTGGTTGAAATGATTTCCGCTATTTCTCCTTTTTTATTTTTTTCAGCATCATTAGTAATCTGTCATTCTAATAATAATAATTCCCTTTTGACATCACGGATGTAAGAAGAAATCATCACTGACATCAAAAATGAGGTGATGTTTCAGCAGTGTTATTTCATTGAAGATAAAATGGAAAGCTTTATTACTCCCCATGCCTTTAAAGAAAGCTGAACAAGGCAGATGCTGACCCTAGAGCTTGTCTGTTTCAGTTCCTTTCAGACTGATAGGAAATAACTAATTTTAATTGTTCCAACAAGACTTACATAATTTCCCCCTATCCAAAGCTTTACTCTATATAATGGAAAACTTTTCAAAAACAAGCCCTATAAATATATCTGAATTTGGGAAATGAAGGGTCATTTTAAACCAAGAATGATCTATAAATTTCACTTTTCAGCATTCCTTTTAGTTCAAAGTATTTAGCAATTGATCTCACTCAGTCACTTGGCTAGTACTGATTGCGTGGAACAAAGTGGTGGGTGCTAAAACGACCAAAAGATGAAAGCAGAGGCCTCTCCAGAAAGGCAAGTCTGGGCAGGTATACAAAGTCACTAAGAACAGTGTACTGTGTACTAAAATTGGGATTTTCCCAAGGGCAATGGAATGGTGTAAATTATGCTCTCTCATGGAATAGAGAAGAGGATATCAGAAAGAGCATGATCTTAGTCAGTTCATAAAGAATAACTTGCCCTACAGAGGTAATTATGAAAGGAACCCTGTGCAGAGAAAATAATATTAACCATAGGTGAAGGTATCAAATGCACTGAACAGAAAGAAGCATGGCCCTTAAGGGAACCAGGAGTGAAGCCATCTGATCCAGCTTTGAAAATGAAGACAGGTGCAATTCAGTTGGGGCAATACCACCCAGAATGCTAATCTAACTGGTGGTCAGAGTGGCAAGGATTAAGATTAAGTTTGATTCATTCTGACAAAACTTCTTGCTTCACCATAAGGATAACTATTTCCTATTAAAAATACCAAAAAGGCTGTTTTCCGCTTTTACAATAAAAGAATAAATATGTGGGTTTAAGTGTGTTATTGACAAATTCCTTTTGGAATTTTCTTAGTTTTCCTTCTATCTTTCTGCCTCCATGAGTGCAGGAATTTTTTCATTACTGCATCTTAGATGCTATACTAAGTAGATATTCTGAGAAGATGGGTATATTTTTCTTAGAACCATTAAGATCTTTATGCATTGAAATCTTAGATTTCAAGATTAATGAGAAGTAGGAAGGATCCCATAATCTCAGTTGCATAGTACTTGAACTAAAGACCAGAAGTTCTGGAAATGTTTGTTTATTTCAACAATATATCAAATCCTATGTTACACACAGCCTAAGATTTCCCCTACATAAACCACTTACTAAAAAATAATTTTAAGGATTAGCTTTCTTATAAAAAATTATTACTTAACTCAGTTACTTCTAATTCAGGTTGGTTATTCTGTCTTTTCCTAATGGTAGCAAACTTTATAAAGATTGTTATCTGAACACCCAATACCTTTTTCTAGTAGGATGTGTGATATAGATAAATTATAATTCATCTGTGGTTTAACATTCATAAACAGTAACTGATGATCACAATCTAAAGGTTATAACCATGTAAATATTTAAGTAATTTTTAAAATACTTTATTATACCAAGTGAGATATACAATTACAAAGGTGTTCATATTTGGGTTTCAGTTATACAGGTGGGTGCTGACCCATCCCTCCACCAGTGCCCATTTCCCACCACTTTGTCCCCGATTCCCTCCCCCTCCCCTAGCCTGCCTAGGCAGGTTCTTTTATCTCTTTTCTCTCTTTCTCTGTCTCTTTCTCTCTTTTCTTACACATTATGGATTGCAACACATACATTTGGAGGTTATCATGTGTATCTCTTTGCCTGTATTCAATGCTCAGTTCTAGGTTGGTATTATCATTAAGTGATTTTTAAAACTTAAATATAATATATAGTTACTATATTTTCAATATAAGAAAATTTTCACCCTTCCCCTCTCCCCAGAAAATTATATTTTTTAAATTCCTGGGTTGCATAATTTTTAATTCAACAAATAAAAGAAGATCTATTTTAAAATTTTTCTCAATATCTGAATAGTCCACATCTTTCCATCAAGATAATCTGAAAATTTGGATCTCTATGTTGCCAGTCATTAGCTGAGTCCCTTTTATCTCCATGACTTTATTTTTTCTCTCTCAGATATTTTTTTCCCTCTGAATAATCAGTACTCTCAATGACTCTCAAATGCATCTCCTTGTAGCACCACAAAGCTATTGTAACCCCACCGAGTACACTCCCAAACTATACAAGAGCCAGATTTTTACTGAAGTCAGCTCTCAGGATAGACGGGGAAATCACTTCCCACACTGCCTCTTGACTTTTTCATTACCAGGTGCAGAGACTAGGAAAGAGAACTGGACAAAAATAGGCTCGGTTATATATTTGGTTTCGTTGCATGTACTAAAGCAACACAGAGCTGATACGTAATAAACAAACATGCATTAGGGAATTTTTCAGTCACTTTATAGACATATGCATTCATAAATTTTGAAATGGTTGTAAGAAATTGACTTTGATGGGACCAAACTCATAGACGAGCTTTTGATAGCTGGAGCAACCACCGTCTAACTTTATGTTGACAATTTATCAGCTCTTCTCCACAAAAGAAAATTGTTTTTTGAGTGCATGTCTATTAGCAATCACATGCATAATATGAAATTGAGTTTGGGGGGGAGGACGGCCTGCCATCTGTCTGTCTGATTTTTTTTTCATCCTTTCATGTTCAAGTTCAATTCCCTTTATATCAGAATGCTGTAAAAACAGGATTCACCCATTATATGTGCACTTAGCAAGAAGGGCCAGATACCAGTGTATGCTTACAACTTGAAGACTTTTAAAGGGGAAAATCAATGATACTCCCAATCCATGCATTAATCTTTCTAATTCACTTCAAAACTCTGCCTTCCTCTCAATGCCAACTGTGGCATGACTGATTCTTCTTAGTGAATAGTTCATTAGTGCACATCAATGAAACACCTTCATAAAAATAAAAATTCAAGGAGAATATGGAATGCAATGTGAGGTTAAGAAAATGAAGCTCTAAAGTTTTTATGTGAAGAATGAAAACTCTTTTCCAAGTTCTAGTATCCTAAGATTTTTATCAATGATACTGTTTTTCTATAACAATACCTGCCTTGAGGAAAATCTTCTCTATATCTGTTAGGATTATACTTCTCAAAATATGCTAAGATGGTTCTATTATATTGATTTAAAAAAAAACTCCACATATAGAAGAATTGCTTAAAGTAACATTCCCAAGCCTTTCATGTGTAACTGCATTTTTACAGAAGAGCATTTATTATACCAAAAATTGCAGCACTGATTTGGCCAGTTCAAATTGATCTTGCAGTAACTGTAAATAATGAACCTTCCTAAGCCAAAGGAACAAGAGAGGAGGAGGAAGAAAAGTTGCCAATACACTTGTGGTTGTGGAAATACAAATCAAAGGATTCATTTAGTCAGCTTTCATCAGATCATGCAGCCAATACTCAACCAAATAGGAAAATATATTGCTAGAAAAAAAATGTATAGGTTCTTTGACCTGCCTTTCCCAGACCTGCAATGCACAGGCATAATGAGAACATTAGGGCAGGGGGAAGGAACTATTTTATTTTTTAACTTGAACTTTCATTTTCCAAACTGTTTCCTTGCCTCTTTTTACTGCCTTCCCCACGGCACCCCCGAAAAGTATGGGCAGATTTCCATGTTATAAAAGCCACTGTAGGCCCTGAGTAGTAGTACAGCAAGGAAAGCACTTGCTTTGCAGGCAGCTGATCGAGATCCAATCCCTGGCACCACATATGGGCCCCAGAGCCCCACCAAGACTAATCTCTGAGTGCAGAGCCAGGAGTAAGCCATAAACATTTCTGAGTGTGGTCCAAAAAAAAAACAAAAATAAGTAAGTAAAACATAAAAGCCAGAGGGGGCAGAGAGATAGTATAGTGGAAAAACATTTGTCCTGCATATGCCCAACCTGAGTTTGATTCCCCAGAATCCCATATGATCCCTAGAGTACCACCAGGGGTGTTTCCTGAGTGCAGAGCCAGTAGTAAGTCCTGAACATCACCAGGTGTGACATAAAAATCAAAAAAAAGGTAAAAGCTCTCAAATATGTAGAGTTTCTGATATCCTTGGGGAAAGTTGGCCATTTTTGAGGCTCAGCCTCTTTCTGTTCCCAGTGCCTGGAACTGGGTGGACCCTCATCCTAGAAGAGGCTTCCAGGGGTTGGAGTGCCAGTTTAGACTTTTGTAAACAGGAAAATCGGAGTTGATTACTGAGCCTATTAAGAAAACAAGGTAATTAATGAGATGAACAGCAGGAGAGAAGAAAGACCTATTTGAAGAAGCCTCGTGACTTCCTTGAGCTGGTAATGGGATAGAGGAGTAAATGAAAGAAACTGAGGCAATGTCTGTGTGACAGTATAATTTAGGCTAGAAGGGTTATCCCTAATATTCTTTAAACCCACTAAGGAAATCCACAACATATGTAGCAGGGAACAGAGTGCTGTGATCATGAATATTAGCAGAGCAAGAAGCAGCCTACAGTGACTTTAGGCAGCAGGAGAGAGGAGAGAGGTGGGAAAGAATGATGTTAAAGACACATTTTTACCAGGCAGAAACATCAAGGAAATCCTTCAAAGTCCCTTCCTCTATAGGATCATTTTTCTCGAAATATTTAAGGGCATATCTGGCAGAGAGTTGTATGGGCAGGCAGTGGACTGGGGTCAGGCCCAGAGTGCTGCATCCATGGGATATGCCACATAAAGTGAGACCCAAGCTTGAGTGGAAGGTAGATAAGCAACATTCTGTCCCTGTCCTGACATCTGTGCCCCACACAGAAAACCACTGAATGTTTAAAAATACAAACACAGATAATCCTCAGAGATTAGAAACACTGTCTGTATATTCTCAATGATAAGCTCTTCTGAGACTCTTTCCCCTTTCCCTCTCAAGTATCATAGAATCATGTGCTCACAGGTCCATGGATGTGCTGTTTGACTTGTGAGTTCACAGACAGAATGGACCATTCAATGTCTCATAAAATGTTCCTTTCTCATGGAGTCATTACTAACTATGATAATATATCTTCTCAGAAATCTACACAAGCCTTCACTCGGGCAAGTCTTTAAAAATGAACATCTGGGGCAGGTGGGAGGGAATTTGAGGATATTGGTGGTGGGAATAGGGCACTGGTGGAAAGACGGGTGCTGGAACACTGTATGACTGAAGCCCAATCATGAACATCTTTGTAATTGTATATCTCATGGTGGTATAATAAAAAAGAAAAAAGAAAAAAAATGAACATCCAACATTGTCAAATTGAAGGATTCTAAGCAATTGTGGGATGCATACTTGACAATATGAATGGGTCACTAGGCTCAGAGCAGGTATTTCCACCTCTAAAGGAACCTGACAAAAGATTCTCTGTATGTCTCACTTGGTACAGTTAGCTTCACTGGAGTGCTCCAGAGATCACCACTCTCACCATCTTTCTGTTCAGGCACAGAGTGGAGAAGACATGTCTTATTTCCATAAAGACGAATATAATGTCTTGCCTTAAGTCCTTTTTTTAAAGTAAGTAGGGAAGAATGATGAATTGGGAATAATTGTGAATTGTTTCAACATCATTCACAGTCAAGCCATGTCTGAGAGTCCTTTGGTTTGGCCGGCCCTGATGTCCAGTTTGCTTCAGTTCATTATTTCCAGTGACCACATTTGGAATTGACTGTGTAATTTAGAAACTAAGACTTATGAGGGAAAATGTTTGAGCTAGAATAATAGTACAGCAGGTAGGGCAGCTTGCCTTGCACATGACCAACCCGGTTCAATCCCCAACTTCCTATATGGTCCCCCCAAACATGTCAGGTGTGATCCGTGAGTACAGAACCAGGACTGTGACCTAAAACAATAACTAGAAAGAATTATTAGCGTTATTGCTATACTAGCAGATGTCCAGAACTATTTGGAGAAGATTCTGGGGGTTAGAGGGGAAATCTAACAATGGGCCTGAGGACCCAGGGTAGCATGACAGTGTCTTTCCACAGTGACTGGACAGCTCAGGAGGCTGAGTTATGACTGGTTAGGACCACTAGAGCCAAACTGAACTGTATAAAATTAACTATTAATTACAAAATAAAATATTTATACTCATATTGGCTTACACACAAAATTAAAATCTAAATTCTTAACATATGCTAGTAAATTTCTGGCCCAATAGAGCTATCAAATAAGTAAGAAGTATCAGTAAATTGTTATTTTTATTATTTTGATTTGGAAATGATACCTAGCAGTGCTCCGGAGTTTACTTCTCTCTCCGAGCTTAGAGATCACTACAGACAGAGCTCAAGGGACCATACGGGTATCAGGGACTGAACCTGGGTTAGCCACGTGCAAGGTAAGTGCCCTACCTGCTAACCTCTCCAGCCCAGTGTCTGTAGATTAGGAATGGGTGAGAGATTGCAAAATTCTGGAGAGCTTGCTTTTCATGTCCAAGCCCCAGGTTCAAACCTGAGCACAACCTGGTCACTTAAGCCCAAGTCAGGCATAGCACCCCCTCCAATTGCTGAGCATGTTCCAAATAGTGAAGAAGCACAAAACCTAAATTAATCAATATAAAACTGGCATTATAGTGTCTGTGTATGTAACGATTACTATAAAAATAATCCCATTCATTTATAATGACTTGGAGTACAGAGCCTTTCTTGCCTTAGAATTAATAGAGCTCAGGGTTGGAAGATGGCTTCCTATGATCCCCTAGAATATTCCAAAAGGGTCACAGGTAGAAAAAACACATAAATAGGGGCCACAACATGAGATTAAAGGCCAACAGGCAGGATGGGGTGGGGGCATGGCAAGAAAACAAGGTCAGAAGAGGACCATGGTCATAAAAAGGTAATGAATTTTCAGTCTAGATTAATAGTATTAAAATGAATATAATGTCAGTAGTGAGAAACTTGGTAAAATGAGAAGCAGAGAATCCAAGAGAAGTCATACTCAGTAATCTCCAAACTGTGATAAAATGGAAGGGAAGCTTAAAAAGAAAGGGGCAAGACTGAAGCCTGAGGAACTGTCTGGACTGTTATTGCCCGCATTCATTCTTCACCCTGATCTCTTTTTATAGGGCCACATCCAGCAGTGCTCAGGACTTACTCCTGTCTCTGAACTCAGGGATATCCCCTGACCGTGCTTGGGGCACCATATTTGGGTGCCAGGGGTCAAACCTGGTTCAGACTTGTGCAGGACAAATGCCTACCCATTGTATTATTGCTCCAGCCCTTGCCATTCCTTTTATTTATTTTTCTGTTATAGCCCTAATCATACTCTAATTATGGCAAGATAAGAGCTCCTTAGTAATTGCAGTAACCCTACTGATGGGCATAAGCAGTGTCTGATCCAGTTTAAACATTAATCAATTAAATGAATTAATGATTGAATGAATGAATGAATGTCCTGCCAGTTTTATTTCTAAGTCTGCCATCAAGTCCCATAACCCTTTCTTGAAGATGCTTCAGACATTCCCTCTTTATGTCTAACATCATTCCTCAGTTATCCACAACTTAGCCAGCTTCATCTGTCCAAAATTCCATTCTCCTGCCCCATCCTGTCATCTCTCATCTCTGTTTCACACATATACACCACAGAAACACAACCCAGACTCACACACACAAGTTTCATCTCTTTATTACGATAACTCTTTAACCAAAATGACAAACCAAGTACTCAGCCATGAAAACTTAGCTGCAATATTGGCTCCTGTCTCCTGAGTACTCCCCATTGTTCCCGTTGATTGTGGTTCTAGGTTTCATTTTGATGACGCACCTACCATCTCCTGGAAAACTTGGCCTGCATCAGCAGAAAATGTATGTTAATATGTTATAAAAGACCAAGTAAGGGGGAAAAATGATAAGTGCCCAAAGATATGCTGAAGAAGAAAGATGATGAGCTTAATTCTTGTGTTCGATAACATTTACCCTTCCTACAAATTTCTCTTGATGAAAACTAAAACTCACTTTAATATTGCATTTATACAAAGAAATTGCTTCCCTTCCTGCCTGTTAATAGGCAGGGTAGTTTTACTTTAATATCTAGGGTTTTTCTTATCCCCTACTCAGCAGAAAAAGTCCACTCAAACAAAAGGAAGAAACTGACATATTTTGGATTGACAGATGTCTAGGGACACTACTTTCTAATTTCCTTGTTGATTAATTTGAAGGTAATTTCCTGGTAACCCAGGCTTCCAAAAATGTATTTTAAGTGGCATGTTGGAAAAGGAAAATTAATTTCTCTGCGTTAAACTTGCCAGCTTTTGAATTAATTGCATGAGCATAACAATCAATTAATAAACATTAAGCAAACAAGGGAAAATCGGTCAATTAAAAATGACAAAATTGATTCCAAGGATAGATAAACCAAAAAACTGTCATAATGCTCCCTTCTAAGTTTGGATAGCCTGAGTCTGTGCAATTGACTTCCTGCTTCTTTTACACAGCATTCATACTGCTGAAGCCTTATTATAATTTCTTATAAATAAATTACCACCTAAGCCTCCTTTGCTGCTTTAGCAGGATTAACAAAATCAAACACAAACAGCGTTCTTCCAGTCCCTACTAGTAGAAGGTCATTACTTTGAGAGAGTGTGCTGCCCCAGTAAGCTGCAGAAGTGTTTTTGGAAAAGGGAGCTTTTGCTTCCAAATGTTCTCTAAATACTTGCCAATACTTGCAGGAGGAACTGTTCTCGGTTATTTTCCTTTCTTCTGAACATGAATACGGTGTCTCCCTGGCCAAGTGTGGAGTGGCATGGTCCAGTAAGAGGCCCCGCCTTCTTCAACTTTCTGGAGTTGAAATCCACTGCACTCTGCCCTTGACACCTAGAATTTACACAGCCTGGGAGGCATAGACCGACTTCCCCAACCTGGATTTTGACTTTTGCTGTACACTTGTAAAGAGAGATGCACTAGAAATAACATGGAAAGTATACGGAGAGCTGGAGAGATAGTACAGTGAATGAGGCTCTTGTCTTACATGCACCCTGTAAGGTCCCCCTAGCACAGCTGGGAGGGATCCCTGGGCAACTTACAGAGCCAGAAGTATGCCCTGAAAACTACCAGGTGTGATGCCAAACAAAGAACAAAACCAAATCATGAAGTATATGGAGATGAGAATTATTTGTCTTGTGAAATTATGTGCTTATGACACAAGCTTCCTAACTGAAAACATTACTATTGTTGCTTGCCTGACCTGCGAGGCCTGTCTTCACCCAACAGAGGGCTTTATGAGAAAGTGCCCCGCTGTCCTCAGATGTGAATTAAAAATATAAAAGGTTGGAGCGTGCACAGCTCTAACTTCCTCATTTGCCAAGGACAAAATCATATGCTAACAAATATGTGTACAATTTCTAGAACTATTTATATTTTAGTACATATATCTCTGAATAAAGTGTGAAAAAGAGACTTGAAAAAGTATGTTTTAACTTCTGCAGCCTACAGAGTCTTAACTTAAATGTTGATAATTTCTCAGTTTTATTATGGCTGAAATAAAACCCACCTCAACTAATTTTGCCATCTACTAACTCCTCCAGTAAAAGGTGCCATCATCCGTTTTGGGGCTCTGGATAACCAAAAGCTTAGTAATGTCCTTTTGAGTCAGTTCTGTAGCATAGACTCCACATTTACACATCAACAGATTCCGTCAACTTTACCTTTCAAGTGTATCCATAGCCCAGATACTTTCTGCCTTTTTGCTCCTAAACTGTCTTTTCTTCCCCACCTAAACCTCTTCAGAAACTTCCTCCTTGATCTTGCTTCCACACCACTCCCAGAGAAGCCCTTTACAGCAGCCAGAATGCCCCCTCCCTCCCCTTTGTGTTTCTGTATCCCCAGTTTCTAAACTAACATATGGCAACATACTAATTTCAGTGATACTTACAGAGTGGGTGAAATTGTGTATTTTGGGAGAGGTGCACAGAATTCTTCAGGAGAATTTGGATACTTAAGAACCATTCTTTGCGGAGGTATTAGACAAAGTAGAGTTAAAACCCCTACCCCAAAGCTCAGCAATTCACACCTATGGTTCTCTCCTTACCTAGTTGCTCCCTGCAAACATAGAAAAAGGAGAAGCTGTGGGGAGTGGGTGGAGCAATGCTTGCTCACACTAACCAAGCCTCTCCATTGAGAGCTACGTCTTCCCTAAACCAAAGTAGAAAAAAAAGTTCTATGCTGATTCTGGTCCTTTTTAAGCACTCATGTACTTATTTTGCAGCCGTGGTAGCACAAGTTACTCCAATAATCAAAGAATCATTACTTGTTTTGCTAAAATCCCAGGGAAATAGCACAAGATGTGATATTTCAGCACTAATGAGGTTGTGCCTGAAGAAGTGTGATTTTAATTGTGATAGATTTAGAGAATCCATTGCAAAACGGCAGGAGAACAGCGTGCTTTTTCCAGTTCCAGGAAAGTGCATAAATATCCCATGTTTTTGTTTTATTTAGTGTTTGATGACTATGTGGAGAATTACCTAAGGTAATGGTAGAGCAGCTACATCAAATTGAACCCTATTTTTTGGAAAATAAATAACACACACTCAGACAAAAATACAAACTTTACTTTCTCTTCCCACACTATAAAGGGAGACAATAGAGAAATATTTGTCTTGAATTGCCTTACAAGCTGCTAGATTGATTTGCTTTGCCACTGACAGTTCTGATTCCAATTCAACCTTTCAAGCACTAACCATCCCTCAAAGCCTGAAAGTCACCACTCCAGTACACTGACTCCCTAAGCCTTCACATGGGCAGCTGGAGGAAAGGAGCTTCTGCAAAATTTTGCTTCATTCAAAAGACTGATGTGGGCTGGTTTGAAAGCTCCTGGTGGAAGTCTGCATCCAAGCAGTGTTGCTGATTACTTCATTAGAACCCTGTGCGCTTCAAGAGCCATATGCTTTCAAGTTTCCTTAAATGGTATTAGGGAAAAATATCCTCAAGGCATTATTTTTAAAGGGGACTTCAAACATTCACTAAGAAAAAAAAAGGAAAAGTATAGCATGTTTGAACTACAGGGTTTTGCAGGAGAAATCTTACTTAGCAAGAATGTGAAAATGTAGTGAGCTTTTTGGTTTCTGGGTAAAGTCAATGCTGGTCACAATCAGGGATAAAACTGAAATATAGATCGAGATGCAGAAAATCTCCAAATGCTTGACTCTTTGTCATAAAATAGCAAAGACAATATTTTAAATAAGGACTATTTTTTCATTGTTGTTGTTCTTATTTTTGATGGAATAAAGAACATTGAAGGTTCGCCCCATATGCTGCAGACTGAAGTTTTACAGGTTCTGTGCTCTTCCACATTGGAGACACATCTAAACCAATTTCCACCCCTGTGTGTCATATGTTTTCAAACTTAGATTTTTTTTAAGGCCTATGATGCACTTTCTAGGGATAAAGGCACATATTCTGAGTTTTCAACAGAGGAGAGGATCTACTCCTGAGGTCAAGAGATGCTTTGTTGGTGGAAATTACCACAAACGTGTGGGAATCAGAGGTTAGGTAAGACAGAGAAGGGAACTAATAATTGTCGAAAGTTCTAATACCAATCTAGAACTGAGCATTAAATATAGGCAAAAAGATACACATGATAACCTCTAAATGTATGTATTACAATCACAATATGTAAAAGAAGGAAGAGAGAGAGAGAGAGAGAGAAAGAAAAGAGATAAAGAACCTGCCATAGAGGCAGACTATGGGAGGGACATTGGTGATGGGAAATGGGCACTGGTAATTGTATATCTCACAATGGTATAATAAAATATTAAAAAAAAGAGAGAGATGCTTTGTCAAGGTTAAACCTTCCTTTTCTAAGCAGACTCAACCTAATCTCATTGACTGCATTGATGTTTAGTTTCCAGGCAGTACAGTTGCATTGTTAAATATAAAAAAAGACTAGAAAAAATTGCCTAGAATTAATCATTCTAATTTCTTATGTATCACTGCTCTATATTCGCTCAGAGGACAGCTGCACCGTATGCTAAACCATGAATTGAGGAAATCGGTTCCTTTGTATGTAGGTTTGTATTAAATTGGATGCTCTTTTTCCCACCCTGTTTGTTCCCATACTTGAGTTCCTGGTGTCAGTTTGTATTTGGCTTCTTGAGCATATTAAAGTTAGTCTAGTGCTTATGATGTTCTTGCCAAGAGCACACTAGCAGCAATCTGCACTAGAACAGTCTTTGTGCCAATTACTTCAAAAAGTATTTTTTTAAAATAAAAAGAGAGAGGAATGGTTTTTCTTTGAGGGAACTTTCAGGTTTCCATAATGTGATGGTTTCAATTTTAATTTTAAAGGCAGTCTTTCCAAACTGATGACTTATAAGCTCTGGAATGTGCATCTTTAGGTTCTTTTCTCAATCATTTCTAAGCCTTTCTGCAAAATGGAAGTCCCAATAAAGACACAAGTGAATAGCAGAGGGAACCAGGAGGAGGGAGGAAACGCTGTCGCTGCTGACACCACACCCTCATCTATTTAAACAGCTTTGGAAAGGAAACTGCTAGAAGCTTGTTAAAGAGTTTCCAAATGTGTGACTGAAAATGACTATCTCTAATCATGGCTGAATAAACCAAATGCAGCAAATGAGCTGGTAACACGCACAAAAGTCCGATGAGTGTTTTGAATGGCATATGCTGAATGGATAACAACTCATGTCAGTGCCATGGGGTCTTTTGAAGGTTAAAACTCTATGGTTGATCAAGTCATTGGTCCAGTGATAGATACAGAGCTAAAAATATAAACTCGCCTGCAAAGCAAAAAAGAAAAATGGATGAGAATAAGGCCTCAGAAATAAGCTCCCAAAAAGTAGGGGAAGCGCTGAGCAAAACCTTAGGAAATTTCATGTTTCCCCAAGTTCTCACAGCTAAGAGCCTTGGGAAAACAGTTCACCTCTCCAGGTCTCTATTGTGTGAGCATTGCCTGGGAGGAGTCAGTAAGGGCCCGTCCTGCATGTGATTTTTTGTAGGATGTTGAGCACAAAGCAGACTTGGCATGGGCAAAGATTCATTCAGTCCCCAAAGGGAGAGATGGTGGAAGGCATGTCATTACTAAAAATTATTCTCATTAAGAATGACACTTCCTCCCAATTTCTATTTAGGCAACATGATTTACAATACTGCTAATAATAGAGTTTCGGTATAGAGTGTTCTAACACCATACTCACCACCAGAGTGCCAATATCCCTCCACCAATGTCTCAGGGTTCCCTCTCAATCCTTCTCTTGGCAAACTCAGTTCTCTAGTCCCACTCGCATGGCCTCTTACTATTGGCCATTTGTTATTCGCTTTGTTTCCCTTTGTTTATGGACTACATAAAGAGAGAGATCATTCAGGGTCTATTTTTTTTTCCCTTCTAATTGGCTTCACTCTGCATGACATATACTAGTTCCATTGAGGGCAAAATTTAAGATCAAATGAAGTAAAATGTTCACTACAATTTAAGGACAAGTTAAAAAATATTGAAGCAGGTATAATAAAAAATTTTTTAAAAATATTGAAGAAAATATCCTGAGCCACTCCCTGCTAACAACATAATATCTGGACTTCCAAAAAGTCAAGCTAAGGAGCTAAAGATGGAAAGTGATAGTTTAGGACTTTGATGAGGCTCTAAGTCTTTGTGTATAAAGATACTTGGTTTAATATATGATCATATTTAAACCATATTGCTTAAATTTTTAAATTACACCACTCTTCTTCCCAAGGGAAAAAAATCATTGTAGAGGAAAGATGCCTTCACAGTCAAACTCAAAACAGCATACTGCCTGAGTTTTCTAGGAAAACTGACTTAGCTCCTTGCCTATGCCCTTTCTTGCATATCTTTGAGTTTAAAGTGCTCACCTAAGAGAACTCTCTTGAATTAATTTGAGAGTCTAAGACACCTACTCTATCCACCTGGGAAATTATCATTTATAGTTTGAGTCTTCATGGAGTTTTTGTTTTAAACAAATTGGGGGATTTGTTACTTAAACAAGAAGTTTAACTTTTAAAAAAATATAAATGACCCATCTGTTTGCACAAGGTTTTATTTGTTAGAGTACAATTACTAATATTTAGTTTTCCCCTTAAAGGGAATAGCTGATTCAAAAAAAAAAAAAAAAAAAAGAAAGAAAGATGATTTTAGGCACCAGTGAGATAGTACAGAATGTAAAAGAGATAGTACAGGAGATAAGGCAGTGGCCTTACATGCAGCCACAGTGGCTTCGACTCTGGTTTGACTCCTGCACCACACAAGGTTCCCTCAGGAAAGGGGCACTCCTGAGCATAGAGAAATAACCCCTGTGAACTACCAGGGGCATCCCACCAACCCCCAATAGATAAATTACACAACTAAAAGAAAAAAAATTAGTATACGGACCAGGAATCAACTCTGTAGCACAGTGATACAGTACATGCCTCCCGTGTACCCATGTATGAGATCCTGGTTCAGTCCCCAATACCCAAAAAGAAAAAAAATGCTTAACTCTTGAGAGAGTGAAATTTCCTTTACACAAGGATCCAATCTCCTTGGATACTGCATTTTTGGAAGCTAAGGCAGAGAGAGGTAACTGGCTCTCATATCTAAGAATTATTAAGACTTTTACTTAGTATCAAAGTGCTCACATTGGTAAGATCTTCAGTTTGGGTGGAGGGACAGAGAGCTCTCAGAATTACTGCATTCACAGCCTGAGAAAACACTGGCTGGTAGAATAGGGCAACCTTAGGCATTAGTGTAGTGCAGAGCAGTGAATGTTAACCTTTATTACACCAGAGGATCAGCACAGGTCTGCGGCCCAGTGGATGAAAACCACTATTATGAGTGTCTATGTATAAATTCGTCTAGCCAACTCAGCAACAAAAGCTAACCAAACAGTACAACACTGTTAAACCCAAGAAAGATAAGTAGAACTTATAGTCAACAAAAATTGTTATGCAAAGATAAACAGAAAATATTTTTATTATATCTTTCCTAGTAAGAGTTTGTGGGTGTTCATTTCGGAAAACTGTTTTACAAATTAAGTTAGGCAGACATTTAAAAAAATAAAGAGTGCATGGGTTCTAAAAAAGTACATGATATGCACAGCATTTCTTCATGAGTCAGTTTCTACTCTACCTGCCTAATGAGTTGTTGCCGATCTTTTTTCTTTCTGTGAAGCACAGTTGTAGTCTGTTATACTGTTTTTTGCCCCTCAGGACCAGGCACTAAGCAACAGGACATCTAGGGGCCAGAAAGACAATATTCCTCCCCACAGCAGGACTGGAAGAATGAAAATGGTGCCCTCCACAGAGGTGCCACCGTCTTCTGTCCTTTCTAGGAGACTTTAATCAAGTAACTGAATCAAATGAAATTTGATCACATGTGTCTAGTTCAGCCTTCTTGCTTGGCCCCTTAACAATTTATTGAGGTGCCCCTACCTATGGTCCTGTTTTATTAAATGATATTTGAAGTGTTCCACTCTGCGAAAATGTGGTTTATATCTTTGGCATACATTTACATAATCTTGTTATGAGATCTCTCCAGCTTAGTTAAACTACTCCAATATAAAAAGAAATCTTATCTTTGGTAGAAGAAAGACTATTTTCTCCAAAGGGAACTTGAAGCAGATACAGAATCCAGACACACTTGGAGAGGTGGAGACTGTAATTGTAGTTCTATTTTTTGTTATGTATTTGAAGTTTGTTAAAAGAGATGGATGAGAAGTCGTTGTTATGTTTAGAGGATACAGTCACGTAAGAATAGGATGCTAGCTAATGTATTTTAAATGTGGGGTTTTAAATAATTTTTTATTTGTTGCTTTCAAAAATGTTTCTACATTAAAAGGAAAAAAAATGGAGGGTGATAAATTACCAGCAATCTCTTAGCTCCCCACTGGAGCCTTCAAATTAAGGGTTAACCTCCCAGGATTCCCCTGAATTAATCAGAAGCTAAGCCTGGCTGGCTGGCGAGGGGGAGGGAAGCAGGCAGTGCTGGCTTCCCAGAGGCTCTCAGCACAACAGTGCAGCCCGCTGTGGCCTGACCACTGAGAGAACACAGACCTTTACACAAATAAAGGCGTCTTGACAGGGGCCCCTTTGCCGCTCCTGGCACTCCTGTGCACAGAAAACATGCCCTGATCCCACATCAGCCCAGGGTTCCTGCTTATGAGGCCCTGATCCCTTCATTTTGCTGTCTTCTGTCTAGCGGGGTTGTGTTTTCCAGCCTAGATCTGGTTTACCCTTCTTGGCTCCCAGGGAGGCCGTCAGTGATAAGCTTCTAAGTTTTGGTTCAGCGCTTCAGAAAGGTGTGGCTAAGGGCCCAGTAGCCTGCCTGGTGACCTGCCTTGTGGTCTGTCCTGTGGCCTGTGCTGCGGCCAGCCCGTGAAGCAGGACTCTGAGAGCAGCTCTGTTGACCGCTGGCATCCAAAGCACAGAGAGTCTTTGATGGACTTCATATCCTCAGGCCTCTGAGCCATTTTCAAGAACCAGAAGTTTGGGGAGGTTTGACTGGGAAGGCACATCATTAATACGCTGTCCTGGTGATTCTTGTACATGCTTAAATTTAAGAACTACTCACCCGTGAGGGTTTCTTTTTATTTTTTTTCCCCATGTTTAAAATAAATCTCTGCTATCAGCATTTGATGTTTAGGCTTTCTAATTAAAGAACTAATATGTTTTCCCTTGAGTGTCAGGCCATCTAGTTACTCAGGCTTCCTATATACAGGGCAGGGTGAGCCCTCACTCATTTCAGCTGCAAGTGCCGGGAGCCTGCACTTTTCCTTTAGGCCCGAAAATAAAGACAGAGTAGCCTCCCGCCTTTCCTTCCTCCTCTACCTTCCTCAGCCTGCCCCGCCCGTAGGTCCTCCCCTTCACCGAGTCTTCGCAGGAACTCATCCGGCAGCAGTTTGGCTTTCACCCACCTCCTGCATACCTTCTTTCCGTGCAAACCCGGTAGCAGATGGGAGAACTAACACTGCTTATCTCATGGCTGTCCTTGATTCCACAGAGTTGCCCTGGGTTAAGACTTCCTGTCTTAACCTTAGCAGGGCTGTTTCCCCTGCCTCACTCCCTGTCCTCTCTACCGCTGAACCTTTATGTTGAGCCCAAACCAAGACCCCCTCAGCTCTACTGCCCTTGATCCCTAAGTGCTGTCCCATATGGAAGACCTTTAAAAGACTGGATGGGGGAGGCCACAAAAACTCCCAGAAAATCATCACCCAAGCCTCCATATGCTTCCTGAACTGACAGCACTCTCCACACCCAGCTGATAGTACCCTAGGATCACCTGTGATACCCCACTGGCCCTGGAAGGGGTTTCTCTCAATAGCTCGCTTCTCCCTTTACCTTCAGAAGTCAACTTGCCCCTGTTCTCTCACCGTGACCCTGGCTGTGATGACCCCACCATGAATTAGGATGAGCCTGCTAGAGTAGAGTTAGTCTCTCGAAATAAAATGTGAAGTCCTGTGAGAGGAAGGGAGCTGGGGTTCTTCTGTGCCTCCTGCAGTGAGAGTTCTCAGAACAAGTGCACAGCCTCAGATCATATGCTGCTTTTCTAGGCCTTTTGCAAAGCTCAACAGACAGGGACACAGAGACCTGATATGACTCATTCTCCAACCTCTGGATATAGACTAAATTGGGCAAACTCTGTCAGAAAATTTACATGAAGTCATTTACATGAGGCTGATATTCTCCTGCTGGTTTAGATTAAGTTGTTGTGCTGTGGGCCAGATGTTTAGGTTCAGGAGACCTGGCTGAGCCCTTATCTTGTGGATGGTTACAGGCCACCTCAAAGCCCCCATCACTTAAAAATAATTAGCTGATTCTCCCCACCTGAGCTAGCGATCGAACGATCTATATGCTAACCCAGACTTCTAGGGAGGAATAAAAAGGAAAAAGACCAGACTGCCAGAAGGAAGCTTAATTTTTTTAAGGTAAATTCAGAGTCCCTTTAAGGACATGTGAAAGTTCTCTGAAGATGCTCTCAACCCAGGGAATCTATAGTTTTACCGTGCCTGCAGCTTTTCTTTAATTTGTCTATTTTCCTAGTCCTATTCTATACTTTACATTCTGTGCAGAAAAGAATGCACATAACGTTTGGCATTTCCTTTTGATAAAGAAAGTGTTTCATATTACTAGTACTGAGGTTTACTCCTGAAAGGAAGGAGAATCGCTTCCAGATGTGTTTCTCCCTCACGGACTTTCTTCCCTTAAGGACTGACAGAGCTGAGGTTTTAGCAAGGTCCTTGTGATGGGCGGGCTTATAATGAGAATATATTAATGGAGCACATCTAAGTGCTTAGCACTAACAGACAACTAAAAGGAGCATATGGCAGGAAGAGAAATAACTAAATTTGTCCACGAAACATGGCTTGTTAACACTCCCACACTCATCCTAAACTCTGGACCATTCTCATGACATGTGCACTTCCGCTCATCCCGAAGACAAAAAAATAAAAAATGAATCCAACCACAATTTCTCCAATATGAGGCTTTCAGTGAATGCTTATGGAGACATTATGCCGAAGGTGGAGGGATTGCAGTTTAAGAGACCCTGTGCATTCTGCTTCACTGGAAAGGGTTTGGACTTATATGCACTTACACATTTGGGGTGGGGGGACAGCTCTTTATGTGATAAAACAAAAACAATGAAAAGATTTTGAGGATTGAACTCTTACATAAAATTGAGCTTGGGGACAACAGAGTCATTGATTCAGAATTCTCTTTTGAAAAACATGTGTAGATTAGATTGAGATTGGTGAGCAGACTAAGATGAACCTTTTGCAACATACAGGCAAATTTTACCTGACATTGGGTAAAATTAAAGCACTGCTTCAGTTGGGAGATGACCCACTGGAACCCTGTTGATTAATTCTAAAACTGTGGGCTTATTTTTAAACATGGATATATTTATCTCTCACCATGTAGGGAGGACATAACAGACAGAACACCCTAGCAGGTGGTCACCAAATTTTCTAAATCTAACCCTAACGTTGTAGGTATTCTCACCTTGGAAATTCTTCACTCTTGTGTCACAGGTTAGAAAACACCTCACTCTCATCCAGTGACCTCTCCAGATTCTCCCAACCAGGGCTGAAATCAACTGTTCCTTTTCCTAATTGGCCCTTAATTTGGCCCGACAATTTTCCTTTTCTTTTAAAGTTAGTCTAGTATGTTTACTTTCATGCCTCTTGACATATCAATAATTAGGAAAACAAATTTACATCATTTA
Source organism: Cryptotis parvus (assembly GCA_021461705.1). NCBI lineage: Eukaryota > Metazoa > Chordata > Mammalia > Eulipotyphla > Soricidae > Cryptotis > Cryptotis parvus. The sequence goes on from JAJIBD010011973.1 coordinate 45,247, forward strand.
TAAATATTAATTATGTATCCTATTTAAGAAATCATCTCCCAGCTATCTGACCTCACAAAGAAGTCAGCAGGATGAAAGAGTGAATGCAGAAATTGGAGCTTTCAGAAATTTTTGCTTTTAAAAGAAATGTAATTATTGCAAGGGCAAGAGAACCTCTACTTAGAGAAACATAGCTTGCCTTAGGCTTGTGATTCAAGGGGTGGGGTACAAGTGCCCTTGGTGTGCTTCTCTGATCTCTGTTTTCTCCACTGGTAATTCCATTGCATTTCTTAGCTTAACTCTCACCTGGGGTGGGGGGGGGAGGGCAGGGGACAGCACAAATATCTGCCAGGAAATCTTTCTCTGTGCAGTAGTGAGCAATCCCTGCATTTCAACATATAATTTTTTGTGTGCTTTTTGAGCCACACCCGGCAATGCTCAGGGGTTACTCCTGGCTCTGCACTCAGGAATTACTCCTGGCGGTGCTCGGGGGACCATATGGGATGCCGGGGATCAAACCCGGGCGGCATGGGCCAGCGGCGTGCAAGGCAAATGCCCTACCCGCTGGGCTATTGCTCTGGGCCCCCAACCTATCATTATTAATCTTCTTCCCTCAAAATAGATTCAAAAAATCAGAGTGCTGTATCTCTCTCCTTATTCCACTCCCAATCTCTACTGTTTGTAGCTATTTTTGTCTCCTGGTGACATCAATCTGGGTGCTGTTGGAGCCTCAGGTAGTCCTGATAAAGAGGTGTTTGAATAATATAAAAAAAAACCATCTGCGGGCCAGAGTGATAGTCCAGTGGGTAGGGCGTTTGCCTTGCACGCGGCCGCCCATGCTGGCCCAGGTTCAATCCCCAGCATCCCATATGGTCCCCTGAGCACCGCCAAGAGTAATTCCTGAGTGCAGAGCCAGGAGAAACCCCTGAGCATTGCCGGGTGTGACCCAAAAAGCAAAAAAAAAAAAAAAAAAAACCTATCTGGAAACACTTTTCACCATTTTAGGTTCTACTTTAGACTCTAGAGTCAATATCACCTATACTTTACAATCCATTCCAAAGTATTTTCCACCTGCAGTAAATTCCTCTACACGGCAGAGCCTGGCAAGCTACCCGGCTACCGTGTTTTATTTATTTGTTATGCCAAAAACTAGTAACAATTATGGACCTCAATTCCATGACCTGAAGAATGGTTTGCAGCTCTTCCTGTCCCTGGAGCAAGCAGATGCTCTTGGGTCACACTTGCTTGTGACAGGACGTATGGAGATGTTACTGGTGCCCACTGGAGCAAATCGATGAACAATGGGAAGACAGTGATACAGTGATACAGTAAATTCCTAAAATACTCATTGTATACTGTTCTTGTGAAGAATTCTTGTTACATAATAAGAGAGGCATTCATTGTGCATATACACCATATTAGGTGAATACTAAAGCACTTTGAATACATTGTCACTTACTCCTTTTCATCCTCTCTAGAAGACCTTGAAAGTCTCCTACTGCAGAGATTCTATTTAACTTGTCATAAGTAGTTTCACTGTATCACTGTATCACTATCTTCCTGTTGTTCATGGATTTGCTTGTCACAAGCAAGTGTAGCCCAAGGGCATCTGCTTGCTCCAGAGACAGGAAGAGCCTCAAACCATCTTCTGGTCATGGAATTGAGGTCCATAATTGTTACTAGCTTTTGGCATATCAAATAAAACACGGGTAGCTTGCCAGGATCTACCATGTAGGTGGTATACTCTCAGTAAAAGGCTCCCACAGTTAGGACATGACATTTTCTCACAGTGCTGGGAATCCAAACCAGACTCTCATACTTGGCAGGATAAATGCTCTGCTACTGAGTTCTGTCTCCTGGCCTCTGGATATGAGGGTTTTTTTTTAATTTTTTAATTTTTAAAGTATTTTATTATACCACTGTGAGATATACAATTACAAAGATAGACAATTAAAAAGCTCATATTTGGGTTTTGTTCATACAGTGTTCCAGCACCCATCCCTCCACCAGTGCCCATCTCCCACCACCAATGTCCCCGGTTCCCTCCCACCTCCCCCCAGCCCGCCTCCATGGCAGGTTCTTTATTTCTTTCCCTTTCCTTCCAGACTATGGATTACAGAACATACATTAAAGGGTTGTCATGTGTATCTTTTTGCCTGTATTTAATGCTCAGTTCTAGGTTGGTATTAGTACCCTCGACAATTGTTAGCACACTGTTCCATTTTCTGTCTTACCTAGCCTCTGACTCCCACACGTTGGTGATAATTTCCACCTTTGACAAGACCTCCTGATACATGTTTCACTTGACCTTGGATATTGGTATCATAATATGTACATATATATTTATGCCATGCAAATAAATGCAGTTATTCTGTATCTGTCTCTCTCTCCTTCTGGCTAATTTCACTCAACATAATCTTCTCCATGTCCATCCATTTATAGGCAAATTTTATAACTTCATTTTTCCTAACAGCTGCATAGTATTCCATTGTGTAGATGTACCAAAGCTTCTTTATCCAGTCATCGATTCTAGGGCACTCTGGTTATTTCCAGATTCTGGCTATTGTGAATAATGCTGCTATGAACATAAAAGTAGGGATGGTGTTTCTGCTGCTTATTTTTGGCTTCCCAGAGTAGATTTCCAGGAGTGGTATGGCTGGGTCAAATGGGAGTTCAATTTCTAGTCTTTGGAGGATGTCCATATTGTTTTACAGAAAGGCTGTACCAGCCGGCATTCCCATCAACAATGGATGAGTGTCCCCCTTTTCCCCACATCCACGCCAGCATTTGTCATTCTTGCTCTTTTGAATATATGCCAGTCTCTGTGATGTAAAATGATATCTCATTGTTGTTTTGAATTGCATCTCTCTGATGGTTAGTGATGATGAGCATTTTTTCATGTTTTTTGCCATTCAATTTCTTCCTTGCTGAAGTTTCTGTTCATTTCTTCTCCCCATTTTTTGATGGGGTTGTTTGTTTTCTTCTTGTAAAGTTCTACCAGTGCCTGATATATCCTGGATATTAACCCCCTTATCAGATGGGTATTGGGTAAATATTCTTTCTCATTCTGTGGACTGCCTTTGTATCTTAGTCACTGTTTCTTTTGAGATGCAGAAGCTTTTTAGTTTCATGTAGTCCCATATGTTTATCTTTTCTTCTAGTTGCTTTGTTAGTGATGTTTCACCTTTGAAGATGCCTTTAGCTTCAATGTCGTGGAGGGTTTTTCCTATATTTTCTTCAATGTACTTTATGGATTCAAGTCTGATATTAAAATATTTAATTCATTTTGATCTGATTTTTTTTGCATGGTGTTAGACACAAGTCCAAGTTCATTTTTTTACATGTCACTGCCCAGTTTTCCCAACACCACTTGTTGAAGAGGCTTTCCCTTACTCCATTTTGGGCTCTTTGCAACTTTATCAAAGATTAAATAATCATGTGTTTGAGATTGGGTGTCAGGATACCCAATTCTATTCCATAGGTCCACAGGTCTGTTTTTATTCCAATACCACGCTGTTTTAATTACTACTGCCTTGTAGTACAGTTTGAAGTTGGGAAAGGTGATGCCTCCCATCTTCTTTTTCCCGAAGATTGCTTTAGCTATCCTTGGTGGTTTATTGTTGGATATGAGGGTTTTTAAAGGTACCTTTGGTGACTCCAATGTGTAGCCATATTGAGAATCACTGGTCATTATAACTCCAAACCCTTTCATGCATTCTCTAATATAACTTTTTGAAAATTTAATAAACAAATGAGGCATCTTGGGAATGTCTCAGTGGTAGAATGCCTGCCTAGAAAGCATGAAACCAGCAGGTCATGACCATGTGCCAAAGTACTGTCTCGGGACTCCCATGTACAGGACCACTACTGGCACTACAACAGGGTGTGATCTCTATCACACAGCCAGGTGTGGGCACCACAGCTAATGTGTGTTAAAGTATGTGCCCCTGGTGAACAACTGGTGTGCAAGCACCACAACTGAAGTGTATGGCCCCCAGTTGTTGCAATGACAGCAAAGAGATAAGAAGTTAAGGGCCGGAGGATAGCCCAGCAGGTAGGGCGCTTGCCTTGCATGCCGACGGCCCAGGCCGGCCCAGGTTCGATCCCCGGCATCCCATATGGTCCCCGAGCACCGCCAGGAGTTATTCCTGAGTGCAGAGCCAGGAGAAACCCCTGAGCATTGCCGGATGTGACCCAAAAAGCAAAAAATAAATAAATAAATAGATAGATAGATAGATAAATAAATTAGAAGTTACATAAATTAAACCAAAAGCTAACAGACAAGCATAATACAAATGCTGCACCCCAGACTAATCCTGCTATGTTAGCCTCTCCAAGGGACAGAGCCTGTGAGTTCATGTGTTATATTTGTTCCATAACCAAGATGGAAAACCACTTTCTTAATCAGACACAGTGTTGCCTCTCAATATTTTTATATTGCAAGAAATCATATACTTTTCTTCTCGTTGAGTATCTATAAGCTCTTTAGGTTGGATTCACCTTGGTCTGAGTGATTAATTCATTTTGATCTGATTTTTGTGCATGGACCCTTGCATAGAATATGTTTCATAAACAAAGGATTGCCCAATGGCCTTTGATGTCCCGCAGTGAGAAAACAGGCTACTTTTACAGAATGCTTGTCCTCTTGCTCCTGAGTTTTTCCCATCTCTGATATAGCAACCCTGAACCCAGCAAAATTTTGCAGACTCGTGTGATATCTGTATCATAGGTAGGGTTGGAACCTAGATTTTGGAAAAATGCTCTTTCTTCTCCATCTTAGGCCTTAAAAACAACATTAAAGGGGGCAGGGGGAAGCAACTATGTGTTTAGATACCTGCTGTCAGTGTGTCTAAAAACTTGGAAGTAACCTGTCACATTATGAGGAAATTCTCTGGACAATTTGAAAATAAAATACCAGTTCAACCTCCAAATTAATTATGAAATTCAGAAGATAGCTTTACTTCTTAATACCACTCTCCTTCACCCAACTCCCCAAGATGTACACACAGAAACACAAAAACCTCACTTCTGCTTGTTCCTTGGCTTTTCTTGATAGCTACTTAGTTACAGTGGTGATAATTTTCTTAGTATTTTAAACAAAAATTGTTCTTATTCTGAGTTAGCTCTCTAAGACCTTCAAATAACCTGAGCTATTGGTGAAAGGGTTCATATACAATGGTTTTAAAGGTTCATACACAGTTTACTTATAGTAATAAATTGGCATCAGGTATAAAATTCTAGTGTTCATTCAAGATTAATATGCACATAAAATGCATACAGGCGTAGCAAAGTTAAGATGACATTCACACAAGACCCAGAAACCTGGATTTGAAGCTCTTTTTTGCAATTTGTAACTCTAGACAAGCAATGAACTTTACAAGCACTTCTTGCCTCACATTTACACAAAAACAACTTAGACCCCGACAGTTTTCAAAATATTAAATTGTAGGATCCTTTACAATAATAATTAATGTATTAGGCCTTTTGTTCTTGATTAGTCCTTATCTATTTTATTCAGTATCTTAAGTTGTGCATTGGAACACACCCAGGGTTGCTAAGGGTTACTTGGGGCCTTTCTTATACTTTAGGGTATGAAAAGGGTCTCTTGGAAGTGCTCAGGGACCATGTGATGCCAGGAATCCAATGTGTGTCTCCTGCCTGCAAAGTCTGTGCTCAGCCAATTGAGCTATCAAGAAGAATCCATTTATTCAACATTTTAGAAGCAAACAAGAACAAGACTTGAATGAAAGTTGTAAACGTCTCCACAATTGAAAGTATTACCTTATCTTTTTGATTTACATATTGCATTTTTATTATCATTATTCCTGTTTCACAGAAAAGGATATTAAAGACAGAAAACTTGAATGACTTGCCTAGGGTAACACAGTCAAAAATGGCAAATCCATAACCAAACCCAACATCTGACTCTGATTCCCACTTCACTGGCCACAGACAAAGCTGGATATCAGGAGCTGGAAAACCAAATGTACAGGCGGGTCCCCCTGAGTAGCTTTCCAACGTCTTCCCTAGCCCACATGCCTTCAGATGACTTTAGACTAAGCAGAGATTTATATAGCATATCATTTCTGAGTATGTGTTTTCCTCAGCATTTATCTGTTTTGTGTTGTTCAAAATGGTAGAATGTTCCTGATCCAACCAGACAGATAATGATAATGAGCATCTACGAGCCTTACTAGGAGGAAGACCAGGAACTATGTACAACCTTCCCTGCAAAATCAGTGCCACTTATTTCAGCAGTTGCTTTATGAGTTAATGAGGTCTTGCAGAGTTAACTGTGTGTCTGCAATGGACACATGTCTGCAACTCTGTGTCTACATCCTTGCCTCTAGGAAAATTTTCAAATATTCATAAGGTAACTCATCTGACCAAAGCTTAAAGCAAAGGTGCATTAAGTATGAATTTAGTCAGCTTCCAATGTGGTTGGTCAAAAGCTGCTCCCTAAAATAACCTCTATAATCCACTGCATTGGTGTTTCCAGACCTGCAGCTCTGAACACAGATGGGAAGGGACCGGGAGGAGGTATTATTGACAAGGGCTGAGACTTTAAAGGGAAAACCTCTAAACTCTGATCTTGACTTCTGACTGATAGCATTGTGACTTGATTTTAGAAAACTGAGTAGCTTAAGGGAAATGCAAAACAAAATAGGAAAGGAATTCCCGGCCAAGCCCTCGGACAGAGAACAGATACCAAATCTTATTACTCCTTGGGTTCCTCTGACAAACAAGGAAGCAGTGACTTTCAGAAGGTGTGCCTCACTGTGGGAGCTCAGTGAGGCAAAGCAAATGTACAGAGATAGGTCGTGATTAAACTGAGTCCATGGTATGGTGAATGTCAGTGACTCCCTCTACAACCTAGTGCGGAGAGTCCCCAACACCATGTGTTATCCTTGGTACTCACCTGGAGTACAGGTGTACACACACACACACACACACACACACACACACCTTCCGTTATTCTGAAATATAGCCACATAATTGCATTATCTTTCTATCCTTGCAAAAATTTGTTTCTCTAAAACATTTTTTAGGAAATTGACACTATAAATCTTTTTGCTAAGCACAGGAACTTTTACAAAATCTACCTTTGTAAAGACTAATACATACAATAATAATGCTAATGATAAGAATAAAATAATAATAATAAAACCATTTTAAATGTGAAATTGAGAAACCCATTATGTTTGTTGCATAGTCGCCTGTATTCTCTATGGTCTCCTTTGGCTAAAAACCAAAACTTGAGATCCACAGCGTTATGATAGGGAGGAAAGCACGAGCCTTGAATGCAGCCAATCCAGCTAATCCCTGACACACATAATGTCCTCCAAGCAATACCAGGAGTGATCCCTGAGTGCAGAGCCAGGAACAGCTAGATATGTTCCAAAACCTTCATTTTTTTATTTTAAAAGAAATAAAAACCCTTACCTGAATTAGCTTTCTCCTATTTCTAGGCAAGTGGAAAAGTACCTCAGACCTGTGTCCAATATGAATCTTCCTGACCCTTTTTTTTATATGCCAAGTCCTTTTTTGAATCCTATGCCAAACACTTCCACCTTGCAGGCACTGCATAAAATCAACGGTTGTGCATGAGCACTAGCCAGGTTCTGGAAGACCTGTTCATGCCAATTATTCAGTCATTGGCCTTTTGTGGTATCAACCCATAAGTGAAGGGAAGCTCTGAGCCAGCCACACTTCTGGGAGGAGATAAACATCATTTGATGCAAACTTGTAGACAGACAGACAGACACACACACACACACACACACACACAGTCCATTGACAGAGGTTGATAATGAAAAACTTTTCTTCTGTGGCTCAGCACACTATATTTTGATCATTTTACTTTGGCTTTTATAAAAAAAAAAACACCTTGTGTTTCTCAGGACTTATTCCCGGTCTACATTCAGAGATCACTCCTAACAATGCTCAGGGGACCATATAGAGTATAGGGGATTGAATCCAGGTTGAGCTCATGCAAAGAAAGTACTCTACCCATTGTACTATTGTTCAAGCCCCGCTTTAATCATATCATCAGTTATAAATTTCCAAATCTTGAGGCGAGAATGATAGTACAGAAGGTAGAGTGCTTGCTTTTATGTAGCTAACTTGGGTTTGATCCCCAGCACCTCATATGGACCCCAAAGTCCTCCTAGGAATAATGCCTAAGCATAGTGCCAATAGTAAGCCTTGAGCGCCACCAGGCCCACAAACATGCTCTATGTGTGTATGCAAATATTTATATGTAGATTTTCAGGTTTAAGCAAAAATGTCCTAAAAATTAAAAAAGTATAGTAATATTACTAACATAGCCTTGAGAAATAATCAGAGACTATGACTATTTCTCTTTGCTTTGAGAACATTGACATTATTTTGAGTACCATTATGATAACAAAATACAAATTAACGTTGGCTTTTGCAGAGGTCACTTTTGACTGTGTCCTGTACTTAATGTTCTATTTCAGGTGATTCACATCACAGGCCGGCTACGACTGAGGGTTTCCCTTATCCCATGGGCGGACCGTCCCCAGCCAAATCATGGGTCTTGTGGTGGTGGCCCATGCCCTGCCTCCCCACCATCAATGAAGTCAGAATCGACTGCCACATGTTCGTCACGCGAGTAAACATGGACCTCAATATCATTTACTGTGAAAATAGGTACTTGCTTTGTTTCACTTGTCATTTTGTGTGCTGCACCTTGGTGAAGATTGGTATTTTCAGCCACTAATGGATTTGACTCTCCCCCCCCATGAGAATGACTCTAAATCCTCATCTCATTTGCTTGGATGGGTACCAAGCATGCAATGTATTTAAATACACCCTGCTTCCCTCATTTACATTAGGGACAACAATGGAATGAATTGGGCTTTCTGACACCCTTATGGTTATAGGTCCATTTGAGCTGTGAAGGCAAGGAAAGAGCAGGCCCCTAGACATTATGGGCAAAATGATGAAGTCAAAGATTCTGCCACAAGCCCAGCCAGACCCACTTCCTCACTGCAGCCAGGGCTTGACCTCAGCATGGTCAGTATTCACAGCTGCACAAAAGTACTTTGTCTCAGTTCATTCAAGCTGCCATGACAAGGGGCCAAAGAAACAACCGCATTTATTTGCGTAGTTCAGAAGATGACAGTGCAGGTTGAGTAGTCTCCTGGAGGAAAAAAACCCTGCTTTTGGCTTCCTTCTTGCTCTGTCCTCACTTGAGGTGTTGGGGTGAGGGTCTGAGATTGAAAGACAACTAGAGAAATCTAGTTTCTCAGTCTTCTCAGGACATGTCTCCCTCCTGGGAGCACCTCTCAGGACCTCTTCTAATCCTAACTACCTCCAGATCTCACCAGTGAGGGGAAAAGCAGCCATAGATGAATTTTAGGAGAGGTGGGAGTGTGTCAAGGTTTAATCCACAGCACATGTGGCAAATAAAGAAGAACCTAAGGTCCCAGGAGAATTAAAGAAATTCAGAATCTGATTAAATAAAACTCTTGTCATTCTGAGCATTTTGCTTTTTATAAGTAAAAAGAAACAACAACAACAACAACAACAACGACTCATCACATAAATGTCTTGGCAGTCCTCACTCATGAAGGAGTTTTTGTTAAAGGCCTTTTTAGCCTTTGGTTAAAAAAGTTCACTTTTCCATTAAGCACAAATCAAGGGACAAGGAACTGGGACAGCGCCCCTTCAGACCTTTCACCTAGAAGTCCCCAGCACATCAGCAGACTGATTTAAGGAAGAGAGAATTGTGGGGCAAGGAGTGAAGGGTAGAGATTTGTTGTGCAGAGGATGGGATGCTCTGGGAGCACCCTCGATCCCCAAGGTCCCCAAGGAGAATGTGTTCACGGCACAAACTGTTGTCAGATGGGAAAAGTGTCCATTCACATAGGGAAAATGAAGGAACAGAGTGGCCAACTGGCATGGGGAATTGGCTGCCCAGGGCCTTGACAAGTGGAAGCCCGGCTCCTCCTCTGCTTCAGTCCCTTGGAAAGTGTGAGAGAGATAGAGACCAAGTGAGAAGCACCTGCCATTTCCTGTTGGGATTTGATTCCGAGGGAAAGGTTCATCAGTAGGAAAAAAATACTCCTATGAACGTCTTAGTGTTCGGTGGAGTAGAGGATATTCTGAACCTCTAAATTGACTTTTCAACTATCATCAATAAGTCGTTATTTACTTTTTATTATTGTCAATAATGTCAATAAACTGACATTTATTTTAAATTATCATAACTGCATGAATTTCCCAGTCTAATGTGTTGTGATTTGGCCACAGACTGTCAGGAAAGACAAATTAGATAGATCTCATGGACAACACCAAAGATGCTAAAATGGATTAAGTTCATAGCACTGGGGTGGCCACAAAGGTCTTTAGAGGCCTCCCTGCCCACTTTTCCAAAGTCTCTTGTCTTCAGATCAGTCTAAGGGTGGGCTGGTTGGTTACTTATACAAACCCTCCCAATTAAGTATCGGGAAAATCTGAATCACATCAGCTGATTTCAAAAAGCTACTTTCTCTGGGGTTCTCCCTGCAGTTCTTGCCTCTTTCCTTCAAGCAGGCTATGACAAGGAAATCGGTCAGAATAACCACTGAGCGGGAACTTTCATACCGTAGGCACCCATGAAAGAACACTATTACAGCCCACAAAGCTCTTTGTTCTCTGATTGAACATGAAGAATGCTGGGCTGGCAACCCAGCCCAGGGAGGCAGAAAGTCAAAAGGATGCACTGTAGCTTTCATTCTCAGAAAACCTCACAGTCAGCTCCCTTGACTTATTCTTACCACACCATCTTATAAAAAAAAAGTGGAGCTATTTACCTGGAAACCATGATTGTCTTATCCCAAGCCCATCATTTAATTTTTTGTTATTGTGATCACAGAATCATTTTTGACATGCTTCACTGACCTTAGTACTTTATGGTACCTCTTCTAGTAATTGGGATCATTTTTCTGGCATCCACTTTCTTTTGCTTTTTCCCATTAAAAAATAAATGATCTAACAATGACTTTTTTGTCAGTACCAACAGCACTATTTCCCAGCTGAAGATGATAGTAATACAAAAGTCCGTGTTAAAGGAAGTGCATATCTGAACTGAGAAAGAGGCACACCTTGTGTGCAGCACTTTGCCACTTTGATTTCACTCATTCATCAATCTCTTAGGTTGTTGTACAAATTAAAAAAAATGAGGCTTGGAGTCAAAATACTACAGGATTCCTGATCCTAGGGCTGGAGCAACAGTGCAGAACTTGGAGCCAACCCAGGTTTGGTGCCTGGTACCAAACACAGAGCCCTGTCAAGACTGAGCCCTGAGCACAGAGTGAGGAGCACCATTGGGTGTGCCCCAAATTGTCCTCCCAAAGAGATATACTGATCCATATATTGGTCACCAGAATATACTGGTGCTTTCAAGTGCAACATCAGGATCTATAGATCCGCAGGCAACCCCACGTACCACTGTGGGTCTAATAGACTATGTCATCAGGCCGGTGTGTAGGTCATTACACTCTGGATTTGTGCCATTACACTCTATGATGCTTGAACAAAGACGAACTCTCCAAACAATGTGTCTCAGAATGTTTCCCTCTCATGAAGCAATGCATGACTGTGTGATAGGAGATCTGTCAACACAGAGCTCCCGAGGCTAACAGGCTCTAGGTCATAGAAGTGCATCCATCAGTTTGAATGATTTTATTCTTAATAAAGCATAAACTCAAGAAATGTCTTTCCAGAAGAATTAAGTGACTTTATCCTGGGCATCATTATTTAATTAGGGAATGGCTAATGAGAGAGCTGAGGCCTTGACTGTGCAGGCCCCTCTTCTCCATGCTCCTTAGGAAAGCCTCAGGCAAAGCCAACATCTGATGCTGGCAGAGGATCTGGTCTTTTCGGAAGCACTAAGGAGGGCCTTTGAACATCCTTGCACTTTCATTTGCAGAGAGCCGGTATGAAAGTTGCATTTGGGAAGCAGCTGATGGCTTTGAGAAAATACCCTTATTCAGAATACCATGCATCCTTTACAATTACTTAATATGGCTTCATTTAGTTCTCTTATCAAGAATTCTAGTTGGGTCCAAAACAGGATCTAAGTTGCTGACCACTGAGAAATTCACCAACTGGTAGTATATTTTAATTCTGTTTCTTATTATTCTCTTTATTACTTCACTTGGTTGGGTGGAACGTACATTTAATTTCCCAAAAGTGATCTCATGGTTTCCTTAAACATGTCATTGCTAAAACTCCACTTCATATTCAAATCTCTTCTGAGTCATAAGCCATTAAAAGCAGATGAATAGTAAAGAGAAGTAAACCCAAGGTTGATTCTGTTTTGGGCTGACCCAAAGACATCTGTCCTTGGACAGGGAAGAGCGCAACCAGCATTTGGACATGGTGGTGCAAAGCAGGCAGACTCCCCGACATGTTTTCCAGTTTTTGTTCTTTCTTCTGTGCTCCGCCTGAGGACACTGACGTCTGGACAATCAATGACAGAGCCTAACGCACACGTTCTGTGGTGCCTGGAAGAGCTGCTGAAATGGTTTCAAAGTTTCTGTGAGGAATCCACCACAAAGTGCCAGTTGAAAGGACCTGGAGTGAAAGCTGCTGCTCCCCAAAGACTTGGACTAGAAAAGCTAATACCCCCCAGGCATCTGTATGTCTCAGCATTTAAATTATATCCCTTGAAATGCCAATTTGGACTTTGTGCCAAGAAGCAGTTGAGGCTCTTTTTCATGGAAATACCCAATAGAAGACCAATCTGTTTAAATGAAAGGTGTCTCTAATCATTTGGTATAAACATAACATGTTTTTATTTTATTATGTAACCTTGAATTATCTTGGCTCTAATGAGAATCTCGCCTTGCTACTGACTCAGTAATTCCATGGAATTATGTTGTCTAAATGTGTATTCTGATGCCAAGAAGGAAAAACCTATCTAATTATTTAAACAATTGTTTGATATAGCCTGTATCCCACTTGAAAAAAAATCTGTAATACCTTAAAGAAAATAATATGATCTATAAAGTGTTTTCCCTCAGAATGCTTAGTTCTTGCAGGTGCCCTGGTATCATGAAAATTGTCAGTAGATTGTTTCCTAGTCACGTGATCGTTGCTGTCTGTGCCTGTTCTTAAACCCTGTCTCTGCTCTTCTCTCTGTAGGATTAGTGATTATATGGATCTGACCCCTGTAGACATCGTAGGAAAAGATGCTACCACTTCATCCATGCAGAAGATGTTGAGGGCATCCGGCACAGTCACTTGGACTGTAAGTTCCTCCTGTGATAGAGTCACTGGGGTGGGCTCCTCCCTTTGGAGTCTTGTTTGGTTTAAGTGTCGATTTTTCCCTGCTGGTCTCCCATGAACATTTAAGATGACTTTCAGCATGCAGTGAGGAGGAGGGAGACATCAATCACTTCAACTTGTGCTGGGATTAGATTGAAAGTTGGCCCCTCAGGCCCGGAGAAATGTCTGGCTCGCAAGGCGCTCCCCTAGGATGGTATGGTCTCTCATGCTCCCTCTCCCAGGAAATGACAGGGGAACCTGGGACCTAAGTGCTTTCTGGACCCCCACATTTTAGAGAGCAACTTCCACTCTATAATTTGGAGTTGCATGTCTAAAACAGATACTGGAGGAAATGAGTTCAAATAGGTCAGTAAAAATGCCTCCTTGACCAAAGACAGGCAGGGGTGAGGAGGGAAGCCCAGCTGAACTGTGGTAGCCCTCCAGGGAAGGGTTTACTTGATGGATTGATAAAAGGGAACACAGGAGCAGGGGCTCCCACCTCCTGATGTGGAGAGAGAGAGAAAGAGAGAGAGGAAGAAAGAGAGAGAGAGAAGCTAAATCAGTCGTGAATCTGGTTCTCAGTTCCTCAGCCATGGCAAGGCTGACCTCTTGAGCAGCCGAGTAGCCAGTCACAAAGTAAATTCAACAGGGTTGGGGCAAAGCAGTGACACTTGCTTCAGGCAGTTTTGTTTCCCAATCCTGGGGCTCTTCACACCGCACAGCAAGAGGTCTGACAGTCCCATGTGATCAGGATTCTGGTCACATGCATCCTAGGAAGAGCCTCCCTTTCCCAAACAGGGTTCCATAAAGTGATCAGTCAAGAGAAGCTTCCTGAGTGTTGAGAACCCTGTATTCTGGAAGATCTTAAGTCAGTTCTGAATCCTAGTGTAAATTACTTGGACTTTACTTCCAGGAATCAAACCCAGGACCTCAGTTATGCAAGGTTAGTGTTCTTCTACTGAGTCATATCCTAAACCAGATACAACAGGCTATTTTACTAACTATCAGCTTTGTGGTATCAGGATCAAAACCAGAGTCTCAAACCTGCAGGCAAATCTCTACCATGGAGCTACACCCTGAACCCTGACTTTAAATACAGCAGATTCTGGGGTTAGAGGGATAGTACAGGTAAGGCACTTACTTTAAATAAAGATTCCGTTCCTAGCACTGAATATGGTTCCCAGAGCACCCAGGGATGAATCCCTGAGCACATATTCTCATGCATATGCCCTGAGGATCTCTGGTTGTATCTCCCTAAATAATATAGCAAAGAAGAACAAAACTCCAGACTCTGGGTTGGAAGAAAATTAGTTGAGGATTTACATTCTATCTAAGATAATTCACTTCAAATTAAAGTTTCCAGAACCCCCGGACAAAGTTCATTGAAGACAGAGTGCAAGCGAGTTACCACAACTGAGGTGTGACTTAGCTGAAACTTTACGTTGGAAAAACCACCCAGGATGAACCACCACCTGCATTGAACTTCCTCTCCTGTTGCTTGTCATGCTTTAGAAGTGCTTCAGATCCTTCCTGCCCTTTATAATTGTTAGTTTTATTTCCATTTCAAATTCATATATTTCAAAGTTTAATAGAGAGGAGAGAGAGAGAGAGAGAGAGAGAGAGAGAGAGAGAGAGAGAGAGAGAGAGAGAGAGCTGGTCAAAGCCTCAAAGAGTCCATATCTTGTCCTGTGCTTTTAACCCTGGGTTAAAGACACTGACATGGAACCAAGGTCTATGCTACCTGTGGATGAGGCAAAAGCTCAGGGGAAAGAACTGTCCGCCTGATTGCTCTTCAGCAGATTCTACTCAAATCCCAGTATGAGTCTGAGCCTGAATATTGTACACCAGGGACTGAGGAAACGCACTTGTTGCTAAAAATGAATGGGTGCTGCATATCTCTGAAGCAGATGGCTCTTCAACTAATTGGAAAACAAAACGATGCAGTTTCCTGAAAAGAATAATCAGGTTCCTTTGTAGTTGGGAATTTAGAGAACCTGAAGAAAAATTGGAATATTTAGAGGAAGCTTAGGTATATAATTTGACCAACATATGCCAGAAACCCAGAGTTTTAAAATGAATACAGCATCTGAGGGACAACATCACTGATCTTGTTTGTGGGGATAAAGGGAGGTATTTTGATTTTGAAACCTTAATTGAGGTCTAATTTACAAATCTGATGCTAACAACAACAAATAAGAACTATACTATCCTCAGATATGATTTGGAAAACGTCATGTGATCTCCCCTGGATTTGATTTACAGCTTGAAGAAGCACAATTCCGTGGGAACAGTGAGCTAGGGCACTTCATTTCTTCCCATAAAGCAAAGGTCTCCAACAAATATGCCTGGTGCCATTCTTTCCAATCTCTCTTTAACTCATTTTCAGTAACGGAATAATTTGAGGTGCTGAAAATAAACATCTCCACCATTCACTATTGTGCTAGTCTTCTAATTTTTTCTGGTATTTTGCCAGATAATAAACAGAGAAGAGTGTGCTTTCAAATTCCATGATTTTTTTTCATTACTTGATATTGACATACTGGCTATTGCTTTATGATTTAGCCCACTAACAATGATTGAGTTCACTCTTTCAACTCATATACATGACTTCCAATTTTAAGCTCTTTTAATAACCTTAAACACATGAAAAACAAATAGAATGAGCTGATAATTCTGCACAGTAAAATACACTCCACATATTTAGCTATCACGCTGTGGAATAACTCCACAATGTCAAGTAGCACACAATTAGTAAAACTGTAGGGGGAGGAAAAGGAGTGTTTTGATCCTGAAGAATTTTGATCCTAATCAGATTGAAACTTCAGCGTTCTTGTAGTGCTTGATATCTTCAATCACACACACACACATACACACACACACACAATCAAACTGATGCCAATGTCAGGTTTTGCATTCTGTGACTGAAATAAAATGCTAAAATATACAAATGCATCTTGCTTTGTACAATAAACATTAACATCATTATAAAGTAAGATTGAGTCTAAAATTGTATGATGGAATGTCTGATGTTTACCTAATTTTCAAACCAGAGCCAGCCCAGTAACAAAATGACAGAGCATGTAATAAGTCTTGGATGTGTAAACATTGGAAGAAAAGGCAAAAAGCCAGCATAGCATCTTGCTTGTCCAAAAGCCCTAGGCTGTTACTGAAAGACGCCTCAACTGTGCCTTCTTGGCAGGAGAAGGTCACAGTGACATGGAATCTGCTCAAGAATAAGATAGAATTCTAAAACAAAAGGATGGTTAAAAAATAAACCACATTAACTATTTAGCTTTTCTTCCTGAAGCTATTGGCACAATTCCTGTGTCTGCCATGAAAGGCAGGCTGTAGTTATAACAGATAGTATTTCTGATAATTTGATATCTGCCTTATGCCTAGGTTTATGGATGAAACTTAAAAAAGATTCAATAGCATTTGATAACTCAAAGATAGATAACTTATCTTTATCGCTTATATCTTTTCCCTAGCATAGGCATCTGTGAATCCATGAATTTGTGTCTAGAATAAGAAAATAAAAGAGAAACTCGGCTGCACCACAATTTGACAACTCTGATAAATTGAACCAAAAACTTTGGACCATCTCCTCTCCCACTAGGTTAACACAAGATGCCTGATAGTTTGCTAGATTTCAACATAAAAAATCACTAAGAATAGCATTATCTATTCCAACATGGTAGGTTAGTGATAGTATACTGAAATTCTAAAACCATGTGGAGGAGTTTTAGGTCCCTCTTAGTTTACACCAACCAAAGACCTCTGTTTTTTCTTTTCATTTAAGCCACCTCCCCAGTGCATTGAACCAAAAGTCATTGATTCAGCAGGTCAAATTAACTAAACAGATCAAACTTTGAATTTGATGTCACACATGTTAGTAATAATAGGAGTATTATCACCGCTTACTGCCCAGTTCTCACCTCCTCAGGAGGTATTTGACCCTGACACATCACTAGAAAGGAATTACAAAGTCTTCCTAGGGCCCACCTTTCAGACACTGAGGGCATGTAGGTAATACGATGTTTGCTGCATGGTCATCTACTGGCTCTCTGCCCATATCCTGGAGATAGAAGAGAAGGACCCCTGAATGCTAACCCAAACAACAACATCTCTTCAGTTCATTTAAATCTAGTCTTTGGTCTAGAGAAATGGATGAACTCTATCTTGAGTTTACCTTGGGGTTTTTCCTGGATCAAATCTGCAACAATTCTTTAAACCCCGAATGCGTGAGGTAAATACTGCCTTTCTCTTGTGCTCTACAACTAGACTCAAGGCTTTGGGGCTATGGGACTTTAGAAAAGGAGCAGCTGGAGTCATGGGTGGCGCCCTTTGTCCTTCCTAGAACCATACCCAAGATGAAGAAACTGGATGAGTTCCTTAAGCGGAACTCCAGCTTGTCATGAAATCATGCTGAGCTCAGACACATGGACCAGTCAGTATTTTGGGGGTGGGTGTGGGGTTAAAGAATAGAGTAGCCCTGGGCCGGAGCGATAGCCCAGCGGGTAGGGCATTTGCCTTGCAGCGCGCCGGCCTGTGCCGGCCCGGGTTCGAATCCCGGCATCCCATATGGTCCCCCGAGCACCGCCAGGAGTGATTCCTGAGTGCAGAGCCAGGAGAAACCCCTGAGCATCGCCGGGTGTGACCCCAAAAAGCAAAAAAAAAAAAAAAGAATAGAGTAGCCCAAGTGCTGATTTCCTAATTACAAAATTCTATACTTCCTAACAAACTAATGCTGTACAGCTACCTGGCATAATGCATTCCATGCTGTTTTGCATCAATAACCCCCACACTTCCCTCCTGAAGGCGTCTCATCGCCAAATGCAAGCCGACTGCTTAATGCAGGACTAATTAGTATATCCCATTCCAGTCTGCAGGCCCTCCATTGTAATTCCTTCCCAGCTCATTTTTTTTCCACAACCGAGCATCAATCAAAGTAAGTGCCCTGCCTGCCTAGGAAACACAAGATGTCCTCCATGCATTTGTCATCTGCCACACAAACAAAGGGGGATTTAATTGTTGATTTGGGTGCGCAGCCATTGCACATAGCTAAGGAAGCTGCTAGTGGCGGCGGGGGAGAGGGGTGCGGGGGGGGGGGTGAAGCTGTAAAGTTTAAAGGGTGAGTCAGATATGGATAGCACAGAGGATTCTAGTTTCTGATCTTAGCTTTTATTTTCAGGGCTGGGTCTTCAGAGATTTCGCTGTGCCTTGCTCATTGACCAGACTTTTCCCAAAGCAAATGAATTTTTCCTCTTATATCCTATGAATATAAAAACTCCCATGACATTAAGACCATGGAACAGCTACCATAAGTGCCGATTTTAGAAAGCAAGTCTGCCTACATCTCATGGGCCTGTCTGTCCATGAACTAAACAGGCTATTGCACAGAAACCAAAGAAACACCGGTTTTTGTGCAGGAGTAAATTAGTATTATTTTACATTGTGCGCTTTGTTTTTGCAAGTGCCGGTTTGGGTTTCCATGTCTAAGAGAAGGTAAACAGAGGAGAGAGACCAGCAAGAGCTTAACTCTGAGCTGAGTGGCTGGCTGAAAACAGTACTAACAGTCTCTTGGGAGCTTTTAGAAACGCAGGACTGCAGGTCTGTCCTGGACAACTGAATTCCAGTCTGCAAGTATTACGATCCCTAGCTGACACGCAATCATGTTGCAGTTTGAGAAATTGTAACTCTACTGGTAATTAAAAAGGAACTATTTTAGGTGAAATAAAAGTCAGTACAGGGGGCCAGAGCCATAGCACAGCGGGTAGGACGTTTGCCTTGCACACAGCCGAACTGGGTTCAATCCCCAGCATCCGATATGGTTCCCCAAGCACCCCCCAGGAGTAATTCCTGAGTGCAGAGCCAGGAGTAATGCCTTAGCATTGCCAGGTGCGACCAAAAAAAGCAAAATTGAAGAAAAAAAAAGTCAGTGCCAGGGAAGAATCTATAGTACAATGAGTAGGGTGTTAGCCTTGCAAATGGCTGACCCAGGTTCAATCCCCAGGATCCCACATGGTCACCTGAGCACTGCCAGGAATAATTCCTGTGTGCAGAGCCAGGATTAACTCATGAACATTGTCAGGTGTTACCCAAAAGGCGCAAAAAAAAAAGTCAGTACAAATTGGGGCTGGTTGCTTGTGAGAGGCCCAGAAATATATGGTGTCTAAGCACCAGCAGGTCTGATTAACACTGCATCCGTGGGCCCAGGCACTGTCAGGCCAGACAGGGAGGATAAGGATCACTGAAACGGAACCCAAACAGTATGAATATATATGAACTGGATATATATTAGTAACAGTGAGACATGAGTAGTGGATTGGCTCTAAGAGAATCTCCATATTCAAATGAAACATTAATTGCTTGATTCTTAAAAAAACTGACTTCTTTGCAGTTTTATTATCAGTAGCAGAAAAACCATAGTATAAAAATTGTAGTAATAATCACCTTTACTAAGCAAAAGGAAGTCTTTAACTTTTTTTCCCTAGGTTAATAGTTTTCTATATTTGCCGTGTATGAACAGGAAGTGTTATTTCTTTTTCCATTTAAGTTCCATTACAATCAATCGGTCACTAAGTTTTGTGGTACTGCTATAAAGTTTGCAAAGATACAGAGTCTACCTTGAAGGAGCGTATATGCTAGTAGAGAAGACAGCATGGGAATATCCAGTTTTGGAAAGAAGCATAAAATGAGGAGTATGGGGCTGTATGAACACAAAATCATGGAAGTCATGGGCATATGGGGAGACACCGAGAAACCTTGAAGAAGCACATTTTCTGGCATATGAAGACAGACATCCATGATGGGGGCTTGGAGGGTGCATTATAGGCTGAAGTTGGTATATAAAAGATCCTGGAATACAAAAGCTCTTGATCTTTCTCTCTTCCCAGAGAGCAGGTCATAATTTTATTTGGCTGGATAATACCATAAATTCTTGGGAATATTGCCACTTAAATTAGCAGATGATTTTATTATTGTAAAAGGAACCTAATACCTAATATTTGAAACTAACTCATAGCTCTTATAAAGCATAAGCAGAAGAAAATGCTCATCCATTTTTAACCAAAATTAATTCATCTAAATCCATTCCAGTCATTCTCCTAATGGCATCTTAGTCTTGTATAAACTTTTTTTAATGCTTTCCTTGAAACATTTACTGACACCTTGCATCTCTAAGAAGATTTTGAGTATTTTCTAATACAAATGAGTGACATTAGATTTAATTTGTCCAATAATACATGGTTAGCTACAGTCAGCTTTGAATCTTTTCTAAAATCCAGTATCTTCTCTGACTTACAAGAATTTTCTGAAACAATTCACTAGAATGTCTGGTTTACAAATAGCAAAAAAATTCAAGTGAAAACAACGAAAGTTTCTTCACAATTGTTCTAACTTTTCATTCATTATCAGACAACTATAGTTGTACCCTCCAAGATCTCAGCGCAATAGTCAAAGTCAAGAAAAGGTCAGTCACTGTGTTGTGTGTTTTAAAAAACAATTCCCAGGGCTCCAATAGGGAAGAAATTCCATTATATCTCATTGTCCAACATTTTATCAAATGCCCAAGCCTAAGCCATATGCTTAGGATGGAAATACCACAACTGGTGTAAGCAATCAAGTCCCCCTACTGGGCTTGGACTGTCAAATATCCAGCCTAGATCAGAAGATCTGAGTTCCTCTTCCAGAGGAAGTGGCAGAGTAGTACATTACAGGGATAGCCATGTGGGAGAAGCTGTAATTTTTCACAACAAAGGACTTGGGTTTCTGAAAATCTTCTCAAACTGGTGAACAAATGTAAGTTGTTTTTGTTCTTTTCAGTATTTCTGACTTTTCTATTTCTGTGCCTCAGGACTTTTATAGTTCTTATTAAAGATGTATAATAGATTTCATGAAATGACTGCATCAGAAACACAGGCTCCATCAAAATATAAACTTGATTTTAAGATTCACCTCATTCTTTTGGACTTCTGATGTCATTGGTATTTAGCCTACACCTCAGCTTCACTGCCCATTTCTCCTCATTGTGTTTTTGTTTTATAGGCAACACCTAGTGCTTCTGAGGGGGCTGCTCGAATTCCAGTGCTTAGGGATCATCTTCAGTAGTGTTCCAGGGACCAGGAGTACTGGGAACCAAATCCAATACACCCCATATACAATCCGTTGAGCAACCCCCTAGCCCCCATTACTCTTCTTTTTTTAACAGAGGTGAAAAAAAATCACTCTGACCTGCCTTTTACAGACCTGGCAGTTACTTCTGTGACAGATGTATTAGTGACTGATTGGAATCTGTCTCCCATTCAGAGGCATATGATGTCAAAACCAGATTTACAGAATGAAGAAAACCTTACAGCAGCCTTCCATAGTAGAGCTACTGCCCCTGGAGTCTCTTTGTCCTGTGTTTCATTATATCCCAAACCTAACCCAACGGCAGGTAAGGGAACTGGAATTACTAGGACTAATTTAGGAGGATGGGTTCCCTCATAGATTTGCTCCTTTTGCCATCCCTCTGCTCCTGGCATGGAGTAGAGGCATTCAACAAAACATTTGAATAAGGTAATATATTCAGCACTTCCTCTCTTCCGAGATCTAAATATTTCTAAATCCCATGCTAAGTTCACTGTTTCCATTTATTGAAGAAGCCCACCAAAAAGAAAGGCAGTGTGGGAGCTAAGAAATAAC
>JAJIBD010011974.1:0-41508 GCA_021461705.1 Cryptotis parvus
AGTATTACTATACTATAAAGTAAATACTATGAAGTTTATACTATAAAGTAAATACTTATACTACATAGTATAAGTATTTATACTATAAATACTTTATAGTATTATTTTTTTGAACTATTGTGTAGAGTGTTTAGGGTTCTCTAATATAGTGTCATGCCATCTGCAAATAGTGAGAGTTTGATTTTTCCAGTCTTAATGAAAATAAAAGTGCAGATGGTGTTTCCGCTGTGTGTTTTTGGCTTCCCAGGGATATCCCCAGGAGTGGTATGGCTGGGTCAAATGGGAGTTCAATTTCTAGTCTTTGGAGGAATGTCCATATTGTTTTCCAAAGTGGCTGTACCAGCCGACATTCCCACCAAGAATGGATGAGAGTCCACCCCCTATCCACGCCAGCACTTGTTCTTGCCCTTTTGGATATGCGCCAGTCTCTGTGGTATGAGATGATATCTCATTGTTGTTTTAATTTGCATCTCTCTGATGATTAGTGATGATGACCATTTTTTCATATGCCTTTTGGCCATTCGAATTTCTTCCTAGTTGAAGTTTCTGTTCATTTCTTCTCTCGATTTTTTGATGGGGTTGTTTGTTTTCTTCTTGTAAGGTTCTACCAGAGCCTGATATATCCTGGATATTAACCCCTTATCAGATGGGTATTGGGTGAATAGTCTTTCCCATTCTGTGGACTGTCTTCAAACACACATTTTAAACAAATCTTATTTTTTTAAAACATTTTATTATACCACCGTGAGATATAAAATTACAACATTGTTCATGTTTGGAGTTTTCAGTCACATAGTGTTCCAGCACCCCACCCTCCACCAGTGCCCATTTCCCACCACCAATGTCCCCAATTCCCTCCCCTCCCATAGCCTGCCTAAATGGCAGGTTCCTTATCTCTTTTATCTCTCTCTCTCTCTCTCTCTTTTCCTTCTCTTACACATTGTGGGTTGCACTACATACACTTAGAAGCCATCATGTGCATTTTTTTTGCCTGTATTTAATGCTCAGTTCAATGTTGGTATCAGCCCTTTTGACATTTATTCACACATGTTCCCTTCTCTATCTTACCTAGCCTCTGACTCCCACACATTTGTGGTAATTTCCACTTTTGATAAGATCACCTGATATATTTATGGCATGCAAATAAATGCAGTCATTCTATGTCTCTCTCTTTCCTTCTGACTAATTTCACTCAACATGATCCTTTTCATGTCCATCCATTTATAGGCAAATTTCATAACTTCATTTTTCCTAACAGCTGCATAGTATTCAATGTAAACAAATCTTATTTTTGTTTTGTTTTGTTTTGCTGATTCCACCCAGCAGAAAAGCCTATCAATCCCGGCTCGCTGCCCTTGCAGCGGCGTGGTTCTTCAATAAATGCTGAATCTAGAGGTGACTACAAGAGTATGTCACCTGCACGGGCAGAGCCTGGCAAGCTACCCATGTCGTATTTGATATGCCAAATGCCAGTAACAATTATAGACCTCATTCCCATGACCTGATGTAATGGTCTGAGGCTCTTTATGTATCTGGAGCAAGCAGATGCCCTTGGGCTCTACTAGCATGAGACAAGACCTATGGAGATGTTACTGGTATCCGCTCAAGCAAATCAATGATGAACAGGAAGACAGTGATACAGTGATACAGTGAATGTTCTTAATATCTCTTTCTTTCCTAATTGCTATAGCAAGGACTTTCAATACTATATTTACTAGTAGTATTGAGAGTGGGAAACCATATAGAGGAAAGACTGCGTTTTTCACTATCAAGTTGATGTTTACAGTGTGTTTGTGGTAATTTGGATTTAATTATATTGAGGAAATTTGAGTTTCTCTTTTTTAAATCACAGATAGTTGTTGCATAGTGTCATTTTTTTCTCCGTATCTGTTATTATTATCATATGATTTTGTGTTTTTCCTTGTGTTAATGTGGCATATTACATTGATTGACTTGCATATATTCTTTCTTTCTTACTGTTGTTTTTGTGGGTCATATCCAGTGTTGCTCGGGGGTTACTCCTGACTCTACATTCAGGAATCTCTCCTGACATTGCTAGAGGGAGAATATGGGGTGCCGGGCTAAAATCTTGTTGGCCACATGCAAGACAAGCACTTTACCTGCAGTATTATCTCTCTGACCTTGACTTGCATATATTAAACTGTTCTTTTTTTTCTTTTGCTTTTTTGGATCACACCTGGCGATGCTCAGGGGTAACTCCTAGCTCTGCACTCAGGTGTTACATCTGTGACAGTGCTTGGGGACCATATGGGATGCTGGGGATCAAAACTTGGGTCGGCCACATGCAGACAAACACCCTCCCCATTGTGTTATCACTCCGGCCCCTAAACCATTCTTGAGTCCTCAGGATAACCACTACTTGGCCATGGTGTATGATATTTTTATGTATTGTTGGATTCAATTTGCTAATATTTTGTTGAGAATCTTTTTACTTTTTTTTTGTTCATTGGGGATATAAGTGTGCAGGGTTTTTTTGTGTGGTATCTCTGCTTTTGGTATCAGGATACAATGTATATTTTTACTAAAACATTTCACTCACTGTATTAATGGGGAAACTGAAATAATCCTGCATGTGAGACAGTTGAGAGAATAGAGCAGGTAGGGCATTTGCCTTGCACATGGCTGATCCTAGTCTAATCCCCCAAATCCCATTTGGTCTTCAAGCATCTCCAGAAATGATTCCTGAGTGCAGAGTCAGGCATAACACTGAGCATGCTGGGTGTGTGCTCCTACCTCAAAATGCCAAGAGAGAGTGGCCAGGGGTAAGACACTTGTTTGAGGACCTGGAGCGATAGTATAGCAGGGAGGGTGTTTGCCTTGTATACAGCTGACCTGGGTTTGGCCCACGGCATCCCTAGTTTTTTCTTCTCCCCTTCCCTTTTTGTTGTTGTGATGGAGTTGTTTTTATGGAGTTGTTACTCAGAAGCTTGTTTGCAGTATATCTATTCTTTTCAGCTGCAGTGAGCACATCAACCTTCCTGTGGAGGCAGGTTATTGTTGCAGAACAGGGGATCCAAACAGTAGAGCAGCTGGTCTGTGCTTGGCACATGGAGATCCCATTGGGGACCAAGCTTTTAAGGTCTTACCCTTTCTGCAGCTAAGGGATCCCCTGGGATGAACCCAGAGCCACGGCAGAGCCTGGCAAGCTACCCGTGCTGTATTTGATATGCCAAAAACAGTAACAATAATAATGGACCTCATTCCCAATGAATGGAGACATTACTGGTGCCTGCTCAAGCAAATTGATGAACAACAGGAAGACAAGTGATACAAGTGATCCCATATGGTCCTCCAAGCACCTCCAGGAGTAATTCCTGTGTGCAGAACCAGAAGTAACATCAGAGCATCGCCAGGTATGACCCAAAAACAAAAACAAAAGCAAGAGGCTTGCTTGAATGTAGCTATCCATGGTTGTATCCCTAACACAACATAGTTTTCTGAACACACTACCAGCTGTGACCCCAAACCAACCAAACAAAAAGCCAAACAAGAACTGTGGATGCTGCTCATCAGTTGAGCATGTGCCTGCTATGTGTGAGGCCCATGATTTGATCCCCAGCCCACACAAAAAAAGTCAAGAGACTGATTTATAAAATTAGACTGTGGCCAGCGTGATAGATGAGCAGGTTGTGCAACCTGCACACATCGTACTGAGAGCCAGGTTCAATCCCCAGGCAATGCTAGTTCCCCAGTACTTCCAGGACTGTTTCCTAACCTTGCTCTCTAACAAAACAAACACATTTTTTTTAAAAGAAGGGAAGTTCAGTGGTATAGCACATACTTCCTGGGCACACATATAGGCACTAAAAACAAATAAAATAATAGACAACATCAAATGCAAACTGTGAACTTTGTACAATGACAGCTGCTACGAAACGCCTTTTTGGCAGGGCTGGAGAGACAGTCCAGTCCAGGGGCATATTTATACATAGGCACGTATGGTTCCAGCCTTGCTCATGGCTGACCATGGCTTGAACCCTGCGCCCCACATATGGTTCCCTGAACAGTGCCAGGAGTAATCCCTGAGCACCACCAAGTATGTCCCCCTGAAAATTATGTATTTGTTGAGACTTAGAAATGTTTAAACAGGGGGCCGGAGCGATAGCCCAGAGGGTAGGGCGTTTGCCTTGCACGCGCCAGCCTGTGCCGCCGGGTTCGATCCTCGGCATCCCATATGGTCCCCGAGCACTGGCAGGAGTGATTCCTGAGTACAGAGCCAGGAGTAACCCCTGAGCGCCGCCGGGTGTGACCCAAAAAAGCAAAAAAAAAAAAAAAAAAAAGAAAGAAATGTTTAAACAGGATGCCATATGAAATGATTAAACATTGATTTTTAATTTGTCTCCATGAGAGAAAAGTAATCCGGTTGTAGGAGCACACCCTTAGTTTAAGGAGAAGCTAGTTGGAGTATTGCGGGGATGTGCCATGATGTCTGCAACTTCCGAAACTTTAGCAATAAGAAATGAAGTAACAGATGAATGAATAGATTAAATCTAATGAATTGACTAAAAATAAAAAATATGGCATATGTGGCAATTGGTGGATCTAGGTGAAGAATGTTCATTGTGCTAGTCTTCTATTTTTTTCTGTACAATTAAAATATTGAAAAATAAGGGACTGCAGGGAGCCGGAGTGATAGTCTAGTGGGTAGAGCATTTGCCTTGCAAGCGTGTGCCGCCCGGGGGGGATAGTCTAGCAGGTAGGGCCTTTGTCTTGCACGCCCATGCTGGCCCGGGTTCGATCCCTGGCATCCCATTTGGTAGCCCAAACACCGCCAGGAGTAATTCCTGAGTGCAGAGCCAGTAGTAACCCTGAGCATTGCTGTTCTGGGTGTGACCCAAAAAGCAAAAATAATAAATAAATAAATAAATAAATAAAAATTAAAAAATAATAAGATAAAAAATGGCAAATGAGCATTATTAGCAGGAAAATACAAATCAAACCCATAGTGAGCTATCACACCTAGCTAAATGACATATTTTTTAAAAGACAGAAAATTAAGCCTAAGGATTTAGTGAGATGCTACAGTGGGTAGGGCACTTGCTTGCATGCTGCTGATCAGGTTTTATCCCACACCCTATATGTTCCCCTGAGCATGGCCAGGAGCAATTCCTGTGTGCAGAGCAAGGAGTAACCCATGAGCATTGCTAAATGGGATCCAACCCTGCCCCTGTTTCTCTAAGCCCACAGAAAGAGAAAGAAAGAAAGAAAGAAAGAAAGAAAGAAGGAAGGAAGGAAGGAAGGAAGGAAGGAAGGAAGGAAGGAAGGAAGGAAGGAAGGAAGGAAGGAAGGAAGGAAGGAAGGAAGGAAGGAAGGAAGGAAGGAAGGAAGGAAGGAAGGAAGGAAGGAAGGAAGGAAGGAAGGAAAGAAAGAAAGAAAGAAAGAAAGAAAGAAAGAAAGAAAGAAAGAAAGAAAGAAAAAAAGAAAGAAAGAAAGAAAAGAGAAAAAGCATGATGGTAGGCAGGTGGAGAAAAGGAAAGACTTTTGGGTAGTTTTTTTCTGAGTATTTACCCCCAAAACAAACAAAATAACCAAAAACAGTAGTTGTAAAAAATATATTCTTCTTATTCATTACTGTAGCATTAATGCACAATTACCAAGACATGGAAACAACCTAAGAGTTCATAAGTGAATAAAAGATAATATGGCTGGTCCCCAAGCAGCTCTTAGAGTAACACTGTGCGCTGAGCTTAGAATAACTCCCCAAGTACCTGAATTCTGTGAGACCAGAATCCAAAAAGAAAAACAGGAAGATCCTGTTAGACACACAGACACACTGGGGTATCTAAAGGAAAGGAAGGCAGGAGAGAGCAGGAAAGCAGGACATCTTGCCATTCACAGCACATGGGTGGGACTTGGGGGGTTTACACCAAGTGAAAGGAGCCAGGACAAGAAAGAACAATATCGCCGAAAGTTATTTCTCTCTTTGATGGAATTTCTACAAAACAACTCAACTCATAGCTACATAGAATAGATTGTTGATGGATCATCAGTAATGCTGGAGAAGAGAAGGCCCAGAAGCACAGCTGTGTGGCTATGGTGAGCAGCCCATGGAGCAATGAGGGGGGGGAAACTGGCTCCCTCCCTGGCCAACTTCAGCAAAGCTCCTAGGGCCAGCAAACACGTGGGTTGCTGTGGCCCTGCCTGCCGGGCTTGGAGCAGGATTGAGGCCCCTCCCTCATCCCCCACCTCCAATGACCCAGTGGCCGTGGTTACAGCCCCATAGCCTCCTTCATCAGTAATGCCTGAGAAGAGAAGACCCAGACGCACAGTTGCACCTACACACAGGCACACTGCGGCCGCCTGCCAGGTTTAGACAACAACCAAGTTTAGGGCCAGGTCTTTCTCAGGACCTTGCCCATATATACACTGTAGTGATCAACGTAGTTGCAACAAACTGGGGTAGGGGGCGGTGTGGGAATGGAAAATGGGTGGTGGGCTTTGGTGGTGGTAGGGGCACATTGGTGGTAGAACTGGTGTTGAACAATTAATACTTGTGACAACTGTACTACGAGGAAATTTGTCAATCACGGTGTTTTAATATTCTAATAATTAAACGAATAAAAGCAGATTGTTGATGGTTGATGTGGGGTTGGAAGGGCAACATAGGGAAAGGGGGGATAAAAAAGTACAAAATTTCTGTTAGAAATAATCAATGAGTGGGCGAAGCGATAGCCCAGCGGTTAGGGCCTTTGCCTTGCACGCGGCCGGCCATGTCGGCCCGGGTTCGATCCCGGCGTCCCATATGGTCCCCCGAGCACCGCCAGGGAGTAATTCCTGAGTGCAGAGCCAGGAGTAACCCCTGAGCATTGCCGGGTGTGACCCAAAAAAGCAAAAAAAAAAAAAAATAATAATAATCAATGAGATATAATGTGCAGCTTAATAACCAAAATTAATAATGTTCTATTGTTGGGGGCCTGAGTGATGATACAGCACGTAGGGTGGTGGGTGATGCCTCACCCATTAGCCCTGAATCTTGCATTGCTATGAGGGATTGTCTTTTTGCCTTCTTGATTTTTGGGTCACACCGGTGATGATTAGGGGTTACTCCTGGCTCTGCACTCAGAAATTACTCCTGGCAGTTCTCAGGGGTCCATATGGATTGTTGAAGATTGAACCAGGTGGGCCATGTACAAGGCAAACACCTTACTTGCTGTTCTATTGCTCTGGCCCCTATGAGATTGTTCTTGTCTTTCTAATAAGCCACTTGCAAATTTTTAGATCAAAGATATTTCTTTCTTGTGTAAACACAAAAGGAGTATGATGGCAGGATGTAAGTTAGTTTGACTCTGAATTGATTACTCCTGGAAATCCCGTCATATTTTCTAACTGGTGCTCCAATGATGGATTGATTTTTAATACCGCCTACATGGATCCCTATGAGGGACTGGATGGTACCAGGAAGAGAGCCACCCTGGTTACAAAATGGGACCATCCTTGGAGGAAGTACTGCTCTCACCCAAATACTAGTGCAAAGGTCACAGAATGGCTTGTCTCACCTAAGACAAGCCTGAATGACCTCACAGCGTGAAAGGTTTTAAAGCAGAGCTGAGTATTTAAAACTTGCCTTGCAGCCAAAGCAAGGGCTGTTGCTGGAAATAGGACCCAGAGGGAGAGAAATAATCAGTCTGCATAGAAAGCATAGTTTGGATCATATGACGTGATCTCCCGTGAAAGATCACCCTGTATGTATATTTTACCTTGTTTGTAATTATTATGCCTCTGTCTCTCACCTGATGTGTTTACATAAGAAAACTAGATTGGAGGAGAAAAGCTCTACAAAGCATCTCTTAAGTTTGAGCAAGGGGGTGGGCCCCTGGGGATTTACACCAGTAAAGAGCCAGTTAGCCAGTTTTGACTTTGTTAGGCTCCGCCCCAGGGAGTTGGAGACTTTTGGTTCTGGGAGAATGGGGCAGACAGACACATGGTCAAAGCACATGTTTGTGAGTAAAAGTGACTAGTTGGGACACTTTTGGGTGGGATGTGGGTGCGGGGGAGTATATTATGGGACAAACTATGGGATCTGAGGCTAACATGGTAGGGATGTATTGTCGCGTGCTGTCCAGATATCAGGCTGTCAGGGCTTCCCAACAGTATTAGGGCCCTTCGGGTCCTTGGCTGCATTCAAGGCCAATGGCCATTCCCTCTGGCCAAAGGACCACCAGTTCTTAGAAAGGCTAAAGTTTTAATTTTCCACACATCAGGAGAGCGAGAGCAAGAGCGAGAGAGCAGACAGAGAGAGAGAGAGAAGCAGAGAGAAGAAATAGAGAGAGAGAAAGAGAGAGAGAGAGAGGCCTAGCAGGACAGGCCGACAGGGAAGAACAGAGCCAATAGCAGAGCCAGAGCTACAGAGCATATAGTTTACAAAGGCAGGCTCGGGACTTCCACACAGCTGGGGAAGAGGTAAAAAGGCTGCAAGCCCAGAGCAACACTAGTCCCTAATTGTCACTCAGCAAACAAAACTTGGAGATTGATATTGTGGGGAAGACAGGGCTGTAAATGAAAGAATCCATGTGTTGGGTGACGCGCACTCTGAGCCTCAACTCAGGTATACTTAGTTTTTGTGAAAAGCTCCTTGCTTTAGGAATCTCTGAGCAACAACTAGAGCATTAGCAAAATATTTACGATCTACCCCCAGTTCATCCTCCCCCTTGGGACATACCTGTAATATCCAGAGTGCTTGGCCATGTTGATCAACATAATGAACAGTTCTCCTAGTCAAAAACAGCAGGCCCGAGCCCAGTGCCCACCCAGCTGGCCTCGATCCCTCCTGCCCGAGCACCGCGGAGTGACCGAGTGCAGCCAGGACCCTAGCGCGTACCAAAAAAAAAAAAAAAAAGCACCCCGGGCAAACTGATGTATCTCTGATTCTAACGGTAATGCCAAAGTGAATTATTCTGATGGTTTGGGACCTTAGTGGATCTAGAGTCTGGAATCAGCTGTATATATTCATGGTAAAAATATAAGCCTCAACAAATTACATCGAACTGCTCTGTCAGAAAACAGCCCCCCAATGCTCACGGAGATTTTGCCTCAAGGAATCAGCCTGGCTTTTGTAGCTTGAGCCATAGGGCCCACCTACATATCTGCATTTCAAAAGGATCATTACTGCACTGGATAGGCCAACCCATGATGGACTGGCTGAAGATTTTCGGCCCTAACTATAAAATAAGCTAAAAAGGAGAAGGTCCCTGCCATTTTGCTTCTCCTTGCCTTCTCCCCTCTCCTCTCCTGTTAGACCTTACACATGGAGTGGCCTCCTGGCTAGGGTTCTAAACCAACACTGGCCGGATCAGCTCGGAATCTGGGGTTTTTCCTGTTGTTGGATTGTATACCAGAACCTGTGAAAGTAAAGCCTTTTAAAACTGTGCTGGATCCTGAGTTTTCATCCATTCCCTGCCAGCTTTGAGGTAGAAGGAACTCGCCCTGGTATTGGGGACCCCAGCGGCCCTGACACCAATGTATAAGTATTGATCTCCTGATGAGAGACATGTAGCTAATAAAAGAACACTTTAGAAGCCAGGAGATAGTGCCAAAAACAAGCCAATAAAAGGGCCAGGGGATCCTTCAAAAGACTGGAGCACATGCTCTGAATGTGATAGGTCCTGGGTTTGATCCCTGCACTAAAGGTTTTCCTGAATACTCAGTCAGGAGTTGTGAGGCCCCCAAGGCCCTGTGAGTGTGGAAATGACTCACCAAAATATTGTAGGCAGAACTGGAACCATAGTACAGCGGGTTGGGTGTTTACTAGCATGCGGCTGATCCAGGTTCAGTCCCTGGGGAATGGTTTCCCAAGCACTGCCAGAAGTAAATTCCTAAGTGCAGAGCCAGGACAAACTCCTGAGCACTGCGAGTATGACCCAAATAAGGTAAAGAAAAAAGGGGTTAAAAAAAAAGCAGGAGCAGAGATGAGGGATCTTGATAATG
This sequence comes from Cryptotis parvus, assembly GCA_021461705.1. Taxonomy (NCBI): domain Eukaryota; kingdom Metazoa; phylum Chordata; class Mammalia; order Eulipotyphla; family Soricidae; genus Cryptotis; species Cryptotis parvus. Next base: position 9,946 of record JAJIBD010011974.1, read on the forward strand.
TGGATTGGTGCAAACGCAATTAAAGTCTGGACTCTAACCCAGCACAAAGGCATGAAGACCTTTGGGTTGCAGAATTCTAGGCTGGGAAGACAGGGCTGGGCCCCTGGGAGGAGAGGCTCCATCCTGGAACAAAGGCTAGGATAGAAAGTCACAGAATAGCCCTTCCCCTTAGCAACCACACTAGTAACAGACTTTGAGGGCAGTTTGGAAAACTGTTGATAAACAAACTTGACAAAGGAAAAGGCCTGAATTTTCCAGATGAGCCACATCTCTGCCTGAGGTGGGCACTGTCTCAACTTATGGGGCACCTTCTCCATCTTGAGGATTTGCTGCAGCTCTGCTTGGGACATGGATGGGCTCTCCCCACTGGGAGAAGCTCACGCTCACTTTTCTTTTTTAAATTTTATTATACCACCATGAGTTATACAATTACAAAGATATTCATGATTGGATTTCAGTCATACAGTGTTCCAGCACCCATTCCTCCACCAGTGCACATTTCCCACCACCAATGTCCCCAATTCCTCCCCCCCCCTCCCCAGCCTGTCTCTATAGCACTTTTCCTCTTTTCTCTCTCTCTCTCTTTCTCTCTCTCTCTCTCTCACACCTCTCCCCCTTCTCTTACACATCCACACTCACTCTTGAAGGCAAAGTTCGCTCTGTCTCTGCTCATTTCCCCAGTAAACTCTTACTTCACTATGTGGCTCCTTCCTGATCTCTGTGAGAGAAAGTAACGTTCCTGGAAAACCCAATTAGAGATGAGGACTGATTTTCTTTTTTCTACAAAGAGCCATTCCTCACTCCAGCCTCAGTTCCTGGCTTCTGGAGAGCTTGGAGTGGAGGGGAGCAGTTTCTACATGGAGCAAAGGAAGTCGACTTCAGGCTTGGCTTAATAGGACTCCCTGGAGAACAGAGGCAGGGCCAGCAGGGAGGTGGATTCACTCTGCTCTTGAGGCACCACCCAGGGTACCTCTCTCTCCACTTCACCCTAGTCACCTACAAGAAAACTTTTAGAAGAGTTGAACAACTAGTTGAAGTTGCTCAGGAATAATGAATGTTCTTCGTACTGTTCTTTCTACTTAACTTGAAGTTTGAAATTACTTCAAACTAAAAAGAAAATCTAAGCAAACATATTTGTTCAAAGGAACATATTTGTTCAAAGGAAACACCATTAACAAATGACTGTACTAAGGCACTTGCAATCTCAACAAGAAGGTAACAGCTAGGAATCAAGGAACTCTGGCAAACAAAGCAATAGGGGGAACCAGCAATTCTAAAAATCAAATGAGAAAGGAAGAGCCAGAGAGAGGTTCTGGGGATAAGGTGCTTCTCTTGTATGCTGCCAGCTTGTTTGCTCCTTGGCACCGTACACGTTCCTTTTAAGCACAACCAACATTATGCTGAGTGTCACCAGGTGTGGCCCAACTTTTCCCTCCTATGCACCCTTTCTTTCCCCAGTCAAAAAAATGAGTAAAGGGGCCGGAGCGATAGCCCAGCGGGTAGGGCGTTTGCCTTGCACGTGGCCGGCCTCTGCCGGCCGGGTTCAATCCCCGGCGTCCCATATGGTCCCCGAGCACCGCCAGGAGTAATTCCTGAGTGCAGAGCCAGGAGTAACCCCTGAGCATTGCTGGGTGTGACCCAAAATGCAAAAAAAAAAAAAAATGAGTAAAGAATACAAATACATTTTGGGAAGGTGTCGGGCGCTCCGCCGGGTCCCCGACAGTGCCAGGAAGCGCGGTTCCCTTCTACCTCCGAGCTGGCGAGGAACGGATGAAAACTCAGGAATCCGATGCAGTTTTAAAAGGCTTTACTTATCACAGGTTCAGGCATACAAATCAGCAAAAGGAAAACCCGGTGCTTAGGATTCCAGGCTAGAACCCCAGCCACGTGTAGGCCAAGATGGCGACCACCACGTGTAAAGGAGAAAAAGCTTCCAAGGGGAATGAGCGCTCACAAGGAGAGATCCCACAAAGAAGAAGGCCCGGAGAGCGGGAACCGGCTAGTTTATATCCCTGTAACTCAGACCTTCCTCCCCACTGTTATGGAAAGCAGGGAGGGTCCAATGCCCTTAGGTAATCCCTCCCTGCACCTCACCTAGGGCCTTTACTGTGCTAATGTTTTGAGCCGAAATCTGCTTGGGAATGCCTTTGTAGTGTAGAGAAGGGGGTTTCTGAGATGGCATGTCTCTGTACCAAGGACTAATACTAATGCCAGTTAAATATTTCTCCAAGCCTTCACAAGTCTCTTCTACTTCATTGTAGTTTTATATTTTAGTTGCCTTTGAGTATATCAGGGAGCCATGCTTGTTTGTTTGGAAGCAAACAGCATTTCTCTCTAGTCTAATTACTTAGGGGTCCAGCGTGGCCAGGCTAATATGCTGGTAAGATCTAGCTAGTCCCACGATGATTGTGGTAGCATGGGAGAATATTTATACCAGCTAGTACAGCATACATGGTCGGATAAACTGCCACATTTAGACTACCCCCTTATCTACGGAGTGATTTGCAGGAGGCAATCCAGAGCAGATGCAGCGGCCCTTAGGAGTCCTGCAACAGGAAGGGGACACACAACAGCACTCAGAGCTTACTCCTGACTCTGTGCTTTAGCGATTACTCCAGGTGGAGTTTAAGGTGATGCCAAGGATCAAATCCAGGATAGTCACATGAAAGGCAAACTATCCACTGTACTATCACTCTGTTCCATGAAAAGATTTTAGAAAAAAATAAAACAAACAAACAAACAAACAAAAAACTATACATAGGACTGGAGCGATAGCACAATGGGTAGGTGTTTGCCTTGCACACTGCCAACTGTGTTCGGTCCCTGGCATCCCATATGGTCCCCCTAGCACCACCTCGAATAATTTCTGAGTGCAGAGCCAGGAATAACCTCTGAACCTCGCTGGGTGCTACCCAAAAAGAAAGAGAAAAACCAAACAGATACAAGCATATGAAGATCAGAATAAGTGGTAATCAGAAACATTTAATTGGAAACAAAAATGACATAATTGGGGTTGTTGCAGGGCCTAAAAGGATGCTGGGTAATGTCAAACATGGTGAGCTTGTGGAATCTAGCATGTTCCCATGGGGATGCCACCTGCTACTCATGCGGGACATTCTACTCAAGTCAGTCACACCAAAGGGTTTTTATGTGTGTGTGTGAAGGGGGAGGGGCATACCCATCAGTGCTCAGGACTTAATCCTGGCTTTGCACAAGGGATAACACCTGGCTCTGCACTCGGGGGACCATATGGGATGCCGGGAATAGAAGCCAGGTTGGCTGCATGCAAGAAAAACGCCCTACCCTCTGTACTATTGCCCTCAGTCCTACCAAAGTTCCTTAGACCTGACACTGTCCCCCTGCATTTGTAACTTCAACAATTTTTCTTCTTAAAGTACATCTCACAGAAATGTTTACAGGGACCATAGGAAGAGACATATGATGATATTCATTGCTATGTCATCTATGATATCTGGCTTCTGGCTGGGAGAAGGAGGATTCATGGAGATCTATGCAAAAGTCATGGCAACATGCTAGAAGGCTACCTAGCAACATGAATGGTTGCTTAAACATGGTTTTGGTAAAAAAGAGTAAGAGAGAGAAGCATAAGAATCACAGTATACATTTAAATATGGAGGAGTTAGTGCATTTTGTGTCAAATGTATGGGGCTAGCAAAAAAAATAGAATGAACGATATAACAAAATGAGATTTTTCATATTTGTAAATTCAAAATGATACAGGGGCTAGAGAGAGTGTTGGATTACACCCATCCCAGTGTTCCTGGGAGCACACCCGAACCCACGGACACTCCCAGTCCTTTGTGATTATCGTCAGCTTTTCCTTTGTGTTCTTTACAAATCAGACAAATCTCCAAATCAGGCTCAGTAACTTGTAAATCAAACCTTTTGGTGACTCTGGATTTTATGAAATAGTGCTTTTTATTTTCTTTCCTTTATGTCCTTGGCATATTTTTTGTTCCCCAATTTATTTTATTTTTTGAAATACTTTATTATACCACTGTTAGATACACAATTATAAGCAACTATAAGATGTTCATGTTTGAACTTTGGTTCTACAGTGTTCCAACACCCATCCCTCCACCTCTCTCTCTCTCTCTCTCTCTCTCTCTCTCTCTTTCTCTCTCCTTCTTGCTTCCCTTTCTTACACATTATAGATTGCAATATATTCTAGAACATGATTGGTTCCACTAGTTTGATGTACCGGGTCCGGACCACAAAAATGGCAGCAATTATGGTGAGCGAGTCTCATCCGGCTGCTTCTGAGGCCCTACAGAGGTGATGGGCCCACTCCCAAAACCCATCTTACCTCCTGGGAGCCTCATGGTCAGCTGAGCTAGGGAGAGCCGGATGGCAGCTCTGCCCCATGCGTCTGAGTCTCTCATCTTTTCTCTCTATCTCTATTTCTGTCTCCGTATTATTCTCTCTCTTCTCCTACACCTTGTGACTTGCCTTATATCACAAGGCAATGTATGACTTGCCTTGTGACTTGCCTTATGTCATAAGGTAATGCATCATTACCTTATATAATGATGCAATTATCTATGTGTATATTCAGTAGTGAGTTCTAGTGTGACATTATAGTTCCTCATTCCCCATCAACCTCCCCAGTTTGTTACAACTACAATGATCCTTATGGTGTACAGATGTGAAAGATCCTGGGAAGGACCTGGTCCTAGCCTACTTTGTTATCTAAGCCTCTTGTGTGCCTATGCACTGTCACAGCTGTGCGTCTGGTCTGCCCCTTGTTAGGTTCATCTGGTTGTGGAGGCTGCGAGCCCATAGCCACGCCCACCGGCATGGAGAGGGAAGAACCCAAATCCCTGCTCCAATTCCGGCCAGTGTGTCTTCCCCCACATGACTGCTTTACCCTTGGAGCTACGTTGGTCTCGGCCAGGGACTAGCCAATTCCTCAGAGACTCCATGGGCTGCTCCACGTGGGCTGGGCAGCGCAGCTGTGTGTCTGGTCTGTCCCTTGTCCAGTTCATCTCTGTTGTTACTGTTTTTGGCATATCAAATGCACCAAGGGTAGCTTGCCAGACTCTGCCATGGTTCAGGGTTCATCCCAGGTGGCCCAGTCTTTTCCTATGTCAGACCATCTACCCTTCAGGGCCCACAGGCAGAGCCTGGGGGGGTGTAGACAAGCCTATCTTCTGCCTGCCACCTGCTAATGCAGCCAGGCACTGCAGCCACACATGCAAAACCTCGAGGGGCAGGAGACCCACCTTGACATATGTGTTTTTGCTTTTTTGGGGGAGTAACACCCGGCAATGCTCAGGAGTTTCTCCTGGCTCTGCACTCAGGAATTACTCCTGGCGATGCTCAAGGGACCATATGGGATGCCGGGGATCAAACCCGGGCTGGAACGGGCTGGCTGCGTGCAAGGAAAATGCCCTACCCGCTGGACTATCGCTCCGGCCCCACCTTGGCATATTTTTACATTAGAGAAAAGTCTTTATTATTTTTTTTTTTGTGTGTGTGTAGACACAGGACAGTCAATGCTATGCTTTTGTAATATAGGAGTTAACTTACTCTGAAATATTTACTCCTGGTCATTTGTCATATTTACCTGATTTAAACCTCAGTTGCCCTTAGATTGATCTTAGTTTCCTATACCCCAAAGGTGGGTCCCACTGCAGGACTTGAAAGACGCAGGGCAAGCTACCCTGGCCTCAATATGGGACAGGCTAAGCACTATAAGAAGTGTAATAAGTTACGAGCACAATCATAGAGCAAACTCTGACATGACCCATAAAGAAGTGACTGAATAAGAACCCTGTTCTTTCTTCATACCACCCTCCTGATGCCATCCGCCCCGACGCCCAGCAGCTCCCCGCTCTCCCCACCAGGTGCGTTCCTGCGGTGGGCAGACTCCGAGGCACCCATTTCCAGGATAAAGGGCTGGAACTTTGAGAAGGGGACCAAGCCACACCCAGCGTCTTCGGATCTTCCACTGGACTACCTCCACCCCGACCCCCCTGACTCCAGAACCACCCACCGACACCCCAAAATTCAAAACTGCGTGAACACTAGCTCGTTCACGCTTAAGTAATATCTTAGATACCACTGAGCATTTGCCCCTACATTCTTTGCTATACATCCCTAACTGCAATGTAATACAGGCACCTACTAACTCTATTGACTAGTCATTCAGAACACACATTTTCAACCTACAATAGTCATTATGGTAAAGCAACGCAGAATTCCTTCAAGCTCTACAATTGAAGTCAATAATACAGATGAGTCAAGCGATAACGATGAGCTATATAACCTCTGTGAAAGGAATTTCGGAAGGAACTGTTAAAGATTCACAAGGAACTCAAAGAAACAATGGAATACAAAGTCGATAAAATACAAGAGGACATGAGAGCAGAATTGAGTAACTTTCAGACCAAAGTACAAGCAGAAATGACAGTTATTAAAAATGAGGTAAGTGGGCTGGAGTGATAGCCCAGCGGGTAGGGCGTTTGCCTTGCACGCGGCTGGCCCTATGCTGGCCCGGGTTCAATCCCCGGCATCCCATATGGTCCCCCGAGCACCGCCAGGAGTTATTCCTGAGTCCAGAGCCAGGAGAAACCCCTGAGCATTGCCGGTGTGACCCAAAAAAGAAAAAAAAATGAGGTAAGTGAACTGAAAAACACAAGGGAAGGCCTCCAAAGTAGAGTAACAGCTACTGAAGAAAGAATTAGTGATCTTAAAGACGAGGTTCAGAGATTCTGTAGACAACACCAGAAGATGGAGAAAAGACTCACAATCAATGAACAGACTACCAGAGAAAATTGGGATGAAGCCAAAAGGAACAACATACGCATCATTGGGGTCCCAGAAGGGCAAGAAGAAAAACTCTGATGAAGAAGAAACTGTCAAAGCCATCATTGCTGAGAAGTTCCCTGAACTGAAGAAAGCATGCTCCCAGACACAGGAGGCCCGTAGGATACCAGCTAAAAAGAAACCCCAATAAGAATACTCCAAGACACATCCTTATTAAAATGACAAAAACGATAGACAGAGATAGACTACTGAAAGCAGCAAGATCAAAGAAGGAAATCACATACAAAGGAGCATCCCTGAGATTTACAGTAGACTTCTCAGATGAAACACTCCAAGCCCGAAAACAATGGTGGGATATTGTGAAAAGACTCAATGAACTGCAGGCTTCACCAAGAATTCTTTACCCAGCTAGACTTACTTTCAGATGTGAAGGAAAGATACACAACTTCTTGATGTGTGTATCAACTTTTGATGTGTGAAGGAAAGATACACAACTTCTTTACCCAGCTAGACTTACTTTCAGATGTGAAGGAAGGATAAACAACAACTCAGGAAATTCATAGACTCAAAACCAACTTTAAAAGAAGGTTTGAAGGGTCTATTGTAAAATAAGACAACCCAAAACCACACAAGTTTAAACAGAAAGATGGCACAAAATCCAGTGACAATAATATCTCTCAACGTCAACAGTCTAAATGCACCAATTAAGAGACACCGGGTGGCAAAATGGATTAAAAAACTGAATCCAATATTCTGCTGCCTACAAGAAACACATCTGAATAATCAGAGCAAACACAGACTCAAAGTCAAAGGCTGAAAGACCATTCTCCACACAAACAACTCCTCCAAAAGGCGGGTGTGGCCATACTCGTATCTGACAATATAGACTTCAGGCTGAAAAAGGTTAAAAGGGACAATGAAAGCCATTTCTTAATAATTAAGGGGTATGTATACCAGGATCTACTACTAGACTACTAAAATCACACTACTAAACATATATGCGCCAAACGAGGGGCCAGCAAAATACTTAAAACAACTATTAATAGACCTCAAAGAAGACATTAACAGTAGTACAATAATAGTCGGAGACTGTTGGGGACGCCGCTGGGGTCCCCAACAGTGCCAGGTGCGAATTCCCTTCTACCTCCGGCCGGGCGGGGGAATGGATGAAGAGTCAGGAATCCAATGCAGTTTTAAAAGGCTTCACTTATCACAGGTTCAGGATACAAATCAGCAATAAGAAAAACCCTGTGCTAAGGATTCCTGGCTAGAACCCCAGCCACGTGTAGGCCAAAATGGCGACCACCACATGTAAAGGAAGAGGAGACAAAGACAAGACTCCCAAGAAAGGAGCGAGCTCACAAAGAGAGAGCCCAAAAAAGAGGAGCGTGAGAGAGGAAGCAGGCTAGTATTATACCCCTGCAACTCAGATTTCCCTCCCACTGTTATGGAAAGTAGGGAGGGTCAAATGCCCTCAGGCAATTTCTCCCAGCACCTCACCTAGGCCCTTTTATATGCTAATGTCTTGAGCCAAGATCTGCCTGGAAAAGCCTTTCTAAGGTAGAGAAGGGGGTTTTCGAGATGGCTCTTAGAGGAGTCCTGCAACAACTCCCCTGATTAGTTTACTAATAAAAATTGAAAAAGAACAAAATATTTAGTAACATACAGTAGATTAAGATAAGAAAAAACAATTCCAATTACAAAATGATAATACATGTTACTTTAGGATCCTAACTTGTTTTTGGACCCAAAGCAAAGTTCATGACAAAGTGTTTCTAGCTGTCTGATTATAACGGACTACAGTTTTCACTGTCCATAATTTGTGAGAGTCAATTTGCTATATTTTATGTAAAGTCGGGTGTCTGGAACAAAGTCTGTGGGGCTACTTCTGAAACAGCAATAACGGTGATCATATGAGTATGAGTCTTTGGAGAGCAGCAATCAGGAACTCGTTGAATTGTCAGGAACACTGGATTGGGTCTCAGGAACACTGGAACAAGTATCTCGAACTCTGGAACAGGAGTCTTGAGCGCTGGAACAGGTATCCGGAACATCGGTGTGGGCGTCTTGCAGGGCTTCTTCAGCAAGGGAACACTGGCTCCAGTAACTGTACCTGTAGCTTAATTTTAGGCGAGACAAAAACACTTTTCGAGATTAATCACAAATAGAGATTTTAAGGCTTGGCAGGGATGCAAGTCTGAGATGGGGAGAAGAACATAAAGAAGCTCCAACACAGGTGGAGCAGGGAAATAAGTATGAGAATTGATGATTTTTAAATTGATGAGTCTAGTGGATCAGCAGTGGAGTTGATGAATTTAATAGAGGTTTGTAGTGGTCAGAAATTGAGAAGGTAGTAATTGAGACATAACATAGACACAACATTAATCACAAACATAATGGTGGCCACCCACACGCACACACACACACGCATACACACATTTGATCTATCAATATCTTACAGCTGTATATATGACCCATCTAGGGTGATAAATGGTAACGAATCAAGTGCTTCATAATTATAAAGCCGGCAAATGATGGTGAGGAAGTGTCTTTTCCTGTGAATAGAGCATTGGGAAAAATTATTTTTGTAAATTATTAAATTCCTAGTGAGCACTGTTTTAGGAGTCTCGGAGTATTGAGCACTGTAACGCAAGTTTACTGCATTCCAATATCTTATCCTGTGAACAGAATCATTAGAAAAACAATTTTTCATTGATTTAGCAAACATTTTTGTATTGAGCACTGTGATCAGAGTCCAAAGCCTCAAGCATCATAGAAGAAATCTGCAGCATCCAAGTTCTTTTTCTGCAAATACCTGTGAGCATAAACATTAAAAAAAGGAAACTCTAACATTAATCCTTGAAACATTTTGACATTGAGCACTATGCTCGGAGTCCACCCATTTTTCCACCCTTTTTTTTTTCATAAGGAAGAAAGCATTTAGGCTGTAAGGCAAGATATTAGACATGAACCATGATCAACAGGCTGCAAAACAAGATCATTATTAAAATGAACCAATTCAGGAGGTTTAAACAGCAACTTGCAATTTAACATTTAAGACTTTATATTGAAAGAATTAGTTGTTTTCTGATTCTTGGAGAATTCTAGTCTTAACAAGTCGCAGAGGAACCCAGAGTTTCTTGGCAGGGTTATCATCTGTAGAAATGAAAGCATAACCTCTTCCCGAATGAGGAGGTGACCTGCAATCTATTTATCATCAATTTTCACCCAGATAGGTGAATTGACTGTTTTTGAGTTTGCATATCTTCTTGAAAGTGACATTCAGCAGCGGTATAGGGATCTCCTTGAGAAATTTAAGGTGAATATTTAAGAAATTTAAGGTGAATAATGTTAAAGATAAAGAATCCATTGGAGGCATACTTGTTTTTCGTTGCTTTAATAACTGAGTTTTAAGTGTTCTTAAGACGTTCAGCAATTCCTTGTCCTTGTGGATTATATGGAATTCCTGTAATGTGTTTGATCTGCCATTCCTCCAAAAGGATTTGAAGGTTTTGCTGGTGTAAGCAGGACCGTTATCTGTTTTTTTTTAATTTTTTTTTTATTTTTACAATTACAAAGCTATACAATTAAAAAGTTCATATTTGGGTTTTGGTCATACAGTGTTCCAGCACCCATCCCGCCACCAGTGCCCATCTCCCACCACCAACGTCCCCGGTTCCCTCCCCCTCCCCCAGCCCTGCTCCATGGCAGGTTCTTTATTTCTTTCCCCTTTCTCTTTCTCTTTTCCTTCCCCTCCAGACTATGGATTACAGAACATACATTAAAGGGTTGTCATGTGTATCTTTTTGCCTCTATTTAATGCTCAGTTCTAGGTTGGCATTAGTACCCTCGACAATTGTTAGCACACTGTTCCATTTTCTGTCTTACCTAGTCTCTGACTCCCACACGTTTGTGATAATTTCCACCTTTGACAAGACCTCCTGATACATGTTTCACTTGATCTTGGATATTGGTATCATAATATGTACATATATATTTATGTTATGCAGATAAATGCAGTCATTCTGGACCGTTATCTGTTTTTATGGTATGGGGAAATACCCATGACGGAGAAGCACTGGAGTAAAAATGAACAAACAGATTTAGATCTTTCAAATGTCATAGGAACAGCCCATATGAACCGAGAATATATATCAATGACCACATGAAGGAAAGGTTTGTTGGGAAATAAGTTGGTGTGAGTTATATCCATTTGCCACAATTGGTTTGTCTGTAAACCTCAAGGATTTGCTCCTGCCACATGAGATGTACAATATAAAGGAGCACAGACAGGACAGTTCGCGGACAATTTGTCTAGCTTGTCTCCATGGGATGCCATGGTGTACATGAAGGCGGCGGGCATTTGTATTTAGAGTCTGGTGCTCTTCCTCAGCTGATTTAAATACTGGTGCTGCCAAGAGATCTGCTGCTTCATTTCCTCAAACCATCGGCCCGGGGAGTTGGCTGTGAGAACGGATGGGAGATGTATATAGGGAATGTTCTTTTTCGGAGGAGATCTTGTAGTTTATGGAGCAGCTCCTGAATTATAGGATTATGGGCATTTAAAGAAGCAGTGACAATTCCAGGAAATAAACCAACTACATATGCAGAATCACTCACCACATTACATGGACCAGATACATGGGATAGTAAATGTATCAGGGTGGCGAGTTCTACTTGTTGGGCAGATTTATAATTTGTATGCATAGTAGTGGTCAATGAAGGACCTGTAATTCCACCCCTTCCTGATAAGGAACCATCAATATAATACACTGGAGCATCAGGAATGGGAGAGGAGTGGACAATGGTGGAAATTACAAAAGGTGTCCTTTTCAGAAATTCCCAGGCTTTTCCAGCTGGGTAATAAGATATTTCTCCTGAAAAATCTGCTAAAGCTCTCTGAAGGATTTCACTGAGTGGTAAAACAGCTTCAATTTCTTTTTTAGGGTCAGGTAGTACGATTACATGGGGATCATGTCCAAGTAATACTTGGGTTCTTGATCTTCCCTTAATTATAAAGTTGGCTATCGTCTCAAGGTAAGGTGTAGCAGTACGATTCTGCTTGTTATGTAAGTAAACCCATTCTAACGGTCCAGATAATTGGGCTATAGCAGCAGTTGGAGACTCGGGAGTGTTGAAGACCAATAACCATACCTTTTCTCCGGGGTTAAATCTGGAGAGGTAAGATTTTTGAAGCCGATCCATGAAAAAAGTCTAATTCCTTCTGAGCTTTAGGAGTTAGCTGCCTTAGGCTATTTAAAGCAGGATCACCTTCAAGGGTGTGGAACAAGTTACTGAGCTCACAGTTAGGAATCCCAAGGGATGGGTGCACCCAGTTGATATCTCCCAGCAGTTTTTGAAAAATCATTCAAGGTTTTGAGCCTTTTTTGACTAATGGAAATTTCTTGAGGACGCACTGTAGTGCGGTCAAGAGCATAGCCCAAATATTCATAGGGAGGCTGCATCTGGATTTTTTCCGTAGCTACTTGTAAACCAGCCTCTGGTAAAACTGTCATTACATCATTATATAAATTCTGGAGATCTCTGGAATTATCACAAGCTAGCAGGATATCATCCATGTAGTGGATGATATATGCACCAGGAAATTTAGCATGAATGGGTCGAAAAACCTCATCAACAAAGTGTTGACACATCGTAGGTGAATTAGTCATCCCTTGGGGCAATACTGTCCATAGAAGCCTACGTAAAGGGCCTTTATGATTGATAGAAGGGACTGAAAATGCAAACCTTTTCCGATCATCTGGGTGGATAGGTATGCTGTAAAAGCAGTCTTTTAAATCTATGATAATTAGCTGCCAATCTTTAGGAATAGCTGCTAGAGAGGGAGCCCAGGTTGCAGGGCTCCCATGGGGACCATAGTAGAATTTACATTCCTTAAGTCAATCAGAAAACACCATTTGCCTGATTTTTTTCTGTATCACAAAAACAGGAGAATTCCATTCTGAAAACTTTTCTTCAATATGTCCTAAATTCCACTGTTCTTCCACTAGATTTAGCGCCTCTAACTTTTTTGATATTGAGGGGCCACTGTGGTGTCCATATAGGTTTGTCAGACTTCCACTGAATACGGATAGGTGGTGGGCGCTTAACCACAGTGGCCCCAATTAAAAAGGGTTACTCCCTGTGTTAGGCTTATTATGGAGAGCTGGAACAGGTGCCTGATGGGGAATTGGATGAGGTATGTGAATTACTGCCCTCAACTGCTCCAGCATGTTTCGACCCCATAAAGTTAAGGGCATAGGGCCTATATAAGGCTGGACCATGGCTACGTTCCCTTCAGGACCAATACCACGGCAGCCACCTCGCACTCTGTCGGAGAAGAGACGAGGAGATATTGCCCACCCCGCTCAGGCTATGGGACACTTTCTTTAGGGCCCAGTTAGAGGGCCAATACTTGGTGGAGATTATGGATATGTCTGCCCCTGTATCCAATATGCCTTTGAATTTCCTTTTATAAATTTCGATGGGTATAACCGGCCGCTTGGCCTGCGAAATTCTGGTAGTGTACCCAACTAGATAGTTAGCAGGTGGCTGGTGGGATTGGTTCTGTGTGACTGTATAACCAACAATGAAGTTGGCAGAAGGGTTGGTACTGTTTAAGCCACCAGTTCTAGGGTGTTCGGACTGACTAGACAGATCCTCAAAAAATAATAATTGTTTAGCAAGCGGTTCCCCTTTTTTAAAAGTCCATTTAGTTGGCACAGAGATTGACAGTATTATCTCTCCATGAAATTCAGGATCTAGAAGTCCGAAATGCACCTTAATTCCCTTAAATTTCAGCCAATCGCTCCCCTGAATTAAACCCATACTACCTGGGGAGCAGGTCCTTTTTTTCCCTGTTTTTTTTTTTTTTTTGGGTCACACCCGGCGATGCTCAGGGGTTACTCCTGGCTCTGCACTCAGGGAATCACTCCTGGCGGTGCTCAGGGGACCATATGGGATGCCAGGGATCGAACCTGGGGCCGGCATGGGCCGGCCGGCCCCCAGGCCAACCGCCCTACCAGCTGGGCTATCGCTCCGGCCCTTTTTCCTTTTTTTATCATGTAAGGATCTTGACTTGGGTGTATTGTGACAGTCTTAGGGCAGAGAATATCGAGACTGCCATTGCCTGATGGGGTAGGCCAGAGAGTATTTATTGACTGTAATTCTGTGGATTCTGATTCGAAGGATACTGGGTAGGTGGAATGAACGAGAGTGCCCCTGGATTCAGTTGGGCCTGGTGCTGGCCCCCCACCCAGTTTCCCACATTTCGGGGAGGCATAGATGTTATTTGAGCCTGCGGAGCTTGTGGAACCTGGGAGGGGGGTCCATGTAACATTTCCCATAAAGGGATTATTAGGATGTTGCCCTGTATTGATATTACTAGAAGATGGGCAACCTCTACGGGTGTGCCCCTTCCCCTCCACAGTTAAAGCAGGTTATCTGTCCAGATGAAGCCTGAGGCTGACTTCGTCTCCGAGCCGACAGTCTCTGGCTCAATGTTTTCCCTTTCTGCACCTTGGGCATGGTCCAGGTGGGGCCCTCCAAGGGGTGGAGTTGCGATTATTAGCATAGTTTCTCTGATCATTGTTTATCCTTTGAGGATTATTGTTTCTCTCCCTGAAGCTGTTCAACATTTCACCCCTATTCTGATTCTCCTGCTGTATGGGATAAGCCTCTATAACATTCTGTGTTCCATGGGAGGCCGAACCGACATTTCTACAGGCCTTTAGATATCCCGTGAGGTCTTCCTTTTCCTTAATACTATATAGTATTTCTCGGCAATTTTGATTAGCGTTCTCATATGCTAAGGCTTTTTTTTTAGGGTTTGTCGAACGGATAGGTCTTGAACCTGTCTGTGGATTATCTGACTTAATCTCCCAATAAAATCAAAGTACGGTTCATTAGGACCCTGGTAAATTTGTGTATAGCTACCTAGATATTCTGGGTCGGCATCTACTTTTTCCTATGCTTTTAATGCTGTATCCCAAACAAATTTTAAAACAGCTTCAGGTAATGTTGCTTGTTTTTTTTTTCTCTTGCCATTCACCTTCACCTTTCAGCATGGCAAGAGTTACATTATGGCCAGATTCTCTTAAAGTGTCAATATTCATGTTAACCCCATCTGCATACCACATTTGCCATTGTATGAACTGTGAATCGGTCAGACAAGTACGGGCTAGCATTTCAAAGTCTGACAATACCCACTCTCTTCTTCGGCTCCAATCAGCTAAATATTTTAAAGAATAAGGACTTGCTATTCCAAACTTGTTGCAAGCCTTCCTGAATGGGTTATTGACTCAATACTCAATTCTTCATAAATTGATTTTACTTTATATTTAGATTGGTCATGAGAAAGATTGCTGGGCTTTGCTCTTTGATTATTATTAGATTGACCACCAGAGGAACTGCAAGGCCCTTGGGGCCTGCACGAGCTAACCTGTTCCTCCCATTCTTCCCGTCAGAGCTTGTAGTATCTGTCAGAGGAGCATCTTCCCCTTGGAAGGTATTAACTCCGAGGAGATTTTCAGTTTGAAAGCCTGCCTCCTTTGGGCCTCCCTGTTCCTCCTCTAAGTTATCAGTCGCATTAGAACTCTTTTTAGATTTTTTTGCTGGAAATGTATACACATTTTTCAGGTCTACAGCCTTAAGGCGTGTTTGCGAATGGCTTTTAGTTGGGTCAAGCCTCAGAATCGGGTATGTGCTATATCCTGATTGGTAAGCTATGAAATCAGAAATCTCCCTGCAACACATCCATTTCTTGGTTTAAGTTCCCCAAGTTTCCTATATATTTCTTCTTTTTTGTTCTTTCAATCTTATATCTAACTTCCAGACCTCTTCTTTCTGTCCCTCGATCTAACTCTTTTGTCAATTTCTCCCTCTAAGTTGATGCTTATCTTACTGATATCCTTCTGCTCTTCAAACTTTACTTCAATTTTTTTTTTTTTTTTTTTTGGGTCACACCCTGCAATGCTCAGGGGCTACTCCTGGCTCTGCACTCAGGAATTACTCCTGGCGGTGCTCAGGGGACCATATGGGATGCCGGGGATCGAACCCGGGCCAGCACAGGCCGGCCGCGTGCAAGGCAAAGCGCACTACCCGCTGGGCTATCGCTCCCGCCCGTACTTCAAATTTTAAATCCTGCTTAATAATTTTACTTTCCTGTTCTTCTAATTTTTCCTCAAATTTTGAATCCAAGTTAGTAATTTTATTTTCCTGTTCCTCTAATTTTGAATCCTGTTTAATAATTTTACTCTCCTGTTTTTCTAATTTTTCTTCGAATTTTAAATCCTGTTCTTCTAATTTCTTTTCCTGTTTCATAATTCTGATTTCCTGATCTTCTAATTTTCTTCGAATTTTAAATCCTGTTCTTCTAATTTCTTTTTGAATTTTAAACACTGTTTAATAAGTCTGTCATCAAGTTTTAAGACCAGTCTAACCTGTAATTTTATGATTTTCACTCATTTCTTTCATCTCTAAGCAAACCTCATCCCTTAAGGTTGCATTCAATCTATTACATTCCTCCCTCACTCTATTAAACATTGCCCTCATGCAGAGGTGCAGTTTAAGAATCGCAAGGACCCAGAAGATTTGTAAAAGGATAAAGTAGTTTTCAAAAAAGGAACTTCATTAACTGGGCTATGTATGGTTCTGGCTCAATAAAAGATACAATGTATCTATATCATGAGATATCCATCATTTTACTCACGGTTCGGAGGCAGATGATCTCTGTCTGATGGTGATCAGGCCAGACAATGTTAAGTCGTGCCCATCCAGGGATGCCAGATGTCTGGGAGCGACAAGCCACTGGCAAGATTTGTAAGGACAGGGAAAGAGAGAACCCAAATAATCAGAATCAGAAATGAAAATGGTGACATCACAACAGAATAAGACAGAAATCCAAAAGATCATCAAAGATTACTTTGAGAACCTGTATGCCACGAAACATGAGAACCTAGAAGAAATGGATAAATTCCTGAAGTCCTATAACCTCCCACGATTGAAACAAGAAGACGTCCAATACCTAAATAAGCCTATCGCCATCGAGGAAATTGAAACAGTAATTAAAAGTCTGCCTAAACACAAAAACCCATGTCCAGATGGGTTCACTGGCGGAAATCTACCAAACCTTTAAGGAGGACCTACTGCCTGTCCTGTTCAAGCTCTTCCAGGAAATAGAAGAAACAGAAACACTCCCCAAACAGCTTCTACAAGGCACATATCACCCTGATACCCAAAGCAGGGAGAGACAACACAAAAAAGGAAAATTACAGACCAATCTCCCTGATGAACACAGATGCTAAGATCTTCAACAAAATACTAGCAAATAGAATCCAAAGACTCATCAAAAAGATCATACATCATGACCAAGTAGGATTCATCCCGGGAATGCAAGGATGGTTCAACATTCGCAAGTCAATCAACATAATACATCATATCAATAAGAGAAAAAAAAATATGATCCTATCAATAGACGCAGAGAAAGCATTTGACAAGATCCAGCACCCATTCATGATTAAAACCCTCCAGAAAATGGGAATTGAAGGAAGCTTCCTCAAGATAGTCAAAGCCATCTACCAAAAGCCCATAGCGATTATCATTCTCAATGGGGAAAAATTGAAAGCCTTCCCCTTAAGGTCAGGAACATGACAAGGTTGCCCTCTCTCACCTCTTTTATTCAATATAGTACTGGAAGTACTCGCCACTAGCAATCAGAGAAGAAAAGGACATTAAGGGCAATCAGACAGGCAAGGAAGAAACCAAGCTATCATTATTTGCAAATGACATGATATTATACTTAGAGAACCCTAAACTCTCGACCCAAAAACTCTTAGAAACAATAGATATGTGTAATAGAGTGGCAGGGTACAAAATCAATACCCAAAAAGTCGGTGGTTTTCCTAAACACAAATAACAAAAGAGAAGAAAGGGATATTGAGAAATCGATTCCATTCACAATGGTGTACCACAGAAAATCAAATACCTAGGAATCAGGTTAACCAAGTGTGTAAAGGACCTATACAAAGAGAACTACAAGTCACTGCTTCAGGAAATAAAAGAGGACCACGAGGGGCTGGAGGCGATAGCCCAGCGGGTAGGGGCGTTTGCCTTGCACGCAGCCGGCCTGTGCCGGCCCAGGTTTGATCCCTGGCATCCCATATGGTCCCCGAGTACCGCCAGGAGTAATTCCTGAGTGCAGAGCCAGGAGTAACCCCTGAGCATCGCCGGGTGTGACCCCCCAAAAAAAAAAAACACAGCGGAAACACAATCTGCACTTTTATTTTCATAGCAGCACTATTCACAATAGCCAGAACTGGAAACAACCAGTATGCCTGAGAACTGATAACTGGATAAAGAAACTGTGGTACATGTACACAATGGAATACTATGCAGCTGTTAGGAAAAATGAAGTTATGAAATTTGCCTATAAATGGATGGACATGGAAAGGATCATGTTGAGTGAAATTAGTCAGAAGCAAAGAGAGAGGCATAGAATGACTGCATTTATTTGCATGACATAAATATATCATGTGGTCTTACCAAAAGTGGAAATTACCGCCAACATGAGGGAGTCAGAGGTTAGGTAAGACAGAGAAGGGATCATGTGTGAATAAATGTCGAAAGGGCTGATACCAACATAGAATTGAGCATTAAATACAGGTTAAAAAATGCACATGATGGCTTCCAAGTGTATGTGGTACAACCCACAATGTGTAGGAGAAGGAAGGGAGAGAGAGGGAGAAAGAAAACAGATAAAGAACCTGCCATTTAGGCAGGCTATGGGAGGCGGGAGGGAATTGGGGACATTGGTGGTGGGAAATGGGCACTGATGGAGGGTGGGTGCTGGAACACTATGTGACCAAAACCTCCAAACATGAACAATGTTGAAATTGTATATCTCACAGTGGTATAATAAAATGTTTAATTAAAAAAAAGAACCCTGTTCCTAACCCCTGTTGGGGTTAGGAAAAACTAACCTGGCCCAAGAGTAGTCTGTAATATACAACTGGGTAATACCAAACATGGTATTATATATATTGGGGAGGGGACACACCAACAGCACTCAGTGCTTACTCCTGACTCTGTGCTTTAGCAATTACTCCAGGTGGGTTTTGGGGTGGTGCCAAGGATCAAATCCAGGATGGCCACATGCAAGGCAAACTATCCACTGTACTATCACTCTGGCCCCATGAAAAGATTTGAGAAAATAAAACAAACAAACTATGCATAGGACTGGAGTGATAGCACAATGAGTAGGTATTTGCCTTGCACACTGCCAACTGTGTTTGATCCCCGGCATCCCATATGGTCCCTCTAGCACCACCCCGAGTAATTTATGCAAAATTCATGGAACAGGAAAAGCCATCCTTTTCCATGAGTTCAGAGAGACTATAGACAGAAATCCATATCTCTTACTGCATTTATACAAAATGAATAGAAATATTATTAAGAAGTAAATGTAGGGGCAGAAGCAATAGCACAGTGGGGAGGGCGTTTGCCTGGCACATGGCTGACCTGGGTTCGATCCCTAGCATCCCATATGTTTGTAGGTCCTGAGTAAAGAACCAGGAGTAACCCCTGAGCATTGCTGGGTGGGACCCAAAATGAAAAAAAAAAAAAGTAAATGTAATATGATTGTTTAAATGGATAACCAGTGAAGGAAAGGAGAAAGTAATATGCCTTACATGGAATGTTCTAGTCCTCGGGAGGTCTCCAGGAAGGAGTCAAGGGTTCTATAGTCCCCAGGTGAGATTCCATCCCCTGGGGTGGATCTCCTAGCAGAATATTCCCTGAAGGAGGGGCTTTTACATCGGTTTGTGTCCAACTAAACCCATTATTTATGTTTATGCTTAATTAATCTTGTTCATATTTATATTTGACCAACACCCTCAGATATGCAAAAGTCTAAGCCAACAAGTCTGTTTATTGTTCTAATGTTACTGGTTCTAAGTGGTTCTAAGCTCTAAACACAGCAAGCTGAGGACAGTCGGGCTCTCAGTCCATGAGGCTGTTAGCCCCTGATCCCATTATTTTTCCCACTCCAGTTTCTGTTTCTTTTTCTTTTCTTTTCTTTTCTTTTCTCTTCTCATCTCTTCTCTCCCTCCCCTCCCCTCCCCTCCCTCCCTCCCCCCCTCCCCTCCCCTCCCTCCTCCCCTCCCCTCCTCCCTCTCCTCCCCCTCCCTCTCCTCTCCTCTCCTCTCCTCCTCCTCTCCTCTCCTCTCCTCTCCTCTCTCCTCTCCTCTCCTCTCCTCTCTCTTCTCCTCTCTTCTCTTTTCTTCTCTTTTCTTTTCTTTTCTTCTTTTCGTTTCATTTCTTTTCTTTTCTTTTCTTTTCTTCTTTTTTTTTGGCTCTTTGGGTCACACCCGGCAATGTTCAGGGTTACTCCCGGTTCTGCACTCAGGAATTACTCCTGTCTGTGCTGGGGAGGACAATGTGGGATGCCGGATAGAACCTGGGTGGCCCAGCAGCAAGCAAGGCAAATGCCTTCCCCACTGTGCTGTCCCTCCCTCCCCTCTGTTTTTTGTTTTTTTTTTTTTTTTTGGGTCACACCCGGTGATGCTCAGGGGTTACTCCTGGCTTTGCACTCAGGAATTACTCCTGGCGGTGCTCGGGGGACCATATGGGGTGCCAGGGATTGAACCAGGTGGGCCACATGCAAGGCAAACGCCCTACCCCGCAGTGCTATCGCTCTGGCTCCTCTGTTTCTTTTTTTTGATCCTCCTGGCACCCCTACCTCAGGTCTGTTTACCTGGGGCTGGCCTGGCAGGTTGCACATTACCAGTGAATCTATGGTCCCCAAACCCCACCATCTGTTGTTGGGGATCCCTCAGAACCCCAACATTGAGTGTGTTAGATAAGGCACTCACCTTGCCTTTAACCTACCTGAGTTCAATGCGTGTCACCACATACGGCCCATGAGCATGGCCAGAAGTGATCCCTGAGCATCAAACCAGAAGTACCTGACTACCATTTGATGTAGCCAGAAACCAAAAAAAGGGAAAAAATACATACAAAATATAGAGCCAGTGCGTCTGGCACACATCACAAGGAATAAGAGCAACCAGTGTTGGTGTGGTGTCCCCACCCCAAAATTATTTAGGGGTTCGAAAGACAGCACTGTGGCTCTGCATCCATAGATATAGATATCGTTCCCTTCCCCCTCCTCGCCTTGTTATAGTTTTTCTTCCTTTTGAACTATTTCTATCTTTATTTTGTTGCTTTTTTTGCGTGGGGCTTTACCATGCTCAGGGCTTATTCCTGGCTCTATGCAACCATAAGTGATATCAGGGATCGAACCAGGGTCAGAGGCCTTAACTACCTGTACTATTTCTCAGGGCCTTTACCCCTCCGTGTGTCCGTTCCTGCATCTCTGTGTGTGTTTGTTTTATATTCAATACAGTAATAGTCTGCACTGAAAGAAATGTAGAGAGATGTGAGAGAAATAAGTGCTCAAGAGAAAACACAAGCCTGGCAACCTCCAGCCCTTTACTCTTATTCTGACCTGAGCACTTAGCCCGTGGGGAAGAGTCCTGCTTTTCTTTAACCCAGAAAGAAAAAGATGGTGGGCGAGGATGAGGCAGAGTGACAAAGACAGAGAGGGTGAGGAGCAGGAAAGGGAACCCAGATGTCCGGACACCAGTAATCACTCTGCCTCTCCGGCTCCAAGCAGCAGTTCAGCCTGAGAACTTTGCAGTCAAACCCACTGGCAGGAGCGCAGGGAAGAGGAGTTTTCACCCGCTGGCCCTATGGAGCTTTGGAGACTGAGAGAAGTAACAGCAGCTAGGTCACCCCACTGCTGCCCTGACTCTTCATCCTGGCAGGGCCTGTGAGTAACGAGGCCCGGATCAGAACGAGCCTGGCAGTTTGTCCCACTAATGCAGGGGTATGGTCAGGCAAGAGGAAAGCCAATTGTTTTCTTTCAGTTTCCTTCTCACAGTCAACACTCTGTCTGGGGAGGCAGCGGCCACCACCCGCCTCCATGTTTCCCACTCACAGGCTTGTTCAAAGGGACCCGTTATCTATGCTGGAGATCCTACTAGTTTGCTGGTTATTTCCTGGAAACTTGTAGTTTCTCCAAAGTTTATCCCCCAGGGAGGAGCCAGGCAGCTTATCTATTTCACCATATTGATCAAAAGACAGTAAACACACTGGAATGATCCCATATGAGAAGAGGGAACTTGGGGGGTGGGAGATAGGGCTAAAGGGAATGAATACATAAATGAATCAAACTAGAGAGGGATTTGGCAAAGGACAAAAAGTCATAGAATTCAGTTTTTACCAGAAATAGTTTATTTTTGTTTTGTTTTGTTTTTTGGGCCATACCCGGTGGTGCTCAGGGCTTTCTCCTGATGTGGATGCCAGGAATTGAAGCCGGGTCAGTGGCATGCAAGGCAAATACCTTACCCGCTGTACTATTGCCCTGCACCAAACCTGCTATTCTGTAATTCTCGTCCTTAAAAAATACATCTCACAGTGTGGTATTGGTATAGAGACAGACCCGTAGACCTATGGAATAGAACTGAATATACTGAAACACACTCTCAAATATACAA
The DNA here is from genome assembly GCA_021461705.1 of Cryptotis parvus. NCBI lineage: Eukaryota > Metazoa > Chordata > Mammalia > Eulipotyphla > Soricidae > Cryptotis > Cryptotis parvus. Next base: position 32,289 of record JAJIBD010011974.1, read on the forward strand.
CCGCTAATCTTCTATAAAGGAGCAAAAAGTATTAAGTGGAGCAAAGAAAGCCTCTTCAACAAATGGTGCTGGGAAAACTGGGCAGCTACGTGAAAAAAATGAACTTAGACCTCCTTCTAACGCCATGCACAAAAGTCAGATCAAAATGGATTATAGATCTCAACATCAGACATGAATCTATAAGGTATATCGAAGAAAACAAAGGAAAACGGCTCTACAACATGGAAACTAAAAGTATCTTTTTTTTTTTTTTTTTTTTGCTTTTTGGGTCACACCCGGCAATGCTCAGGGGTTTCTCCTGGTTCTGCACTCAGGAATTACTCTTGGTGGTGCTTGGGGGACCATATGGGATGCCGGGGTCGAACCCGGCCGGCATGGGCCGGCCTCGTGCAAGGCAAACGCCCTACCCGCTGGGCTATCGCTCCGGCCCCCTAAAAGTATCTTTAAAGATGACACACCACTGACTAAGCAAATGGAAGCAAAGATAAACAAATGAGATTATATAAAATTGAAAAGCTTCTGCACCTCAAAAGAAATGGTGACTAAGATACAAAGACAATCCACAGAGTAGGAAAGAACAGTCACCCAATACCCATCTGACAAGGGATTAATATCCAGGATATATCAGGCACTGGTAGCTCTTCACAAAGAAAAACAGCCAACCCCATCAAAAATGGGGAGAAGAAATGAACAGAAGCTTCCAAAAGAAGTTCGAATGGCCAGAAGGCATATGAAAAGTGCTATTCAGGGCGGGAGCGATAGCGCCAGCGGGTAGGGCATTTGCCTTGCACGCGGACAGCCCATGCCAGCCTGGTTCCATCCCGGCATCCCATATGGTCCCCTGAGCACCGACAGGTGTAATTCCTGAGTGCAGAGCCAGGAGTAGCCCCTGAGCATTGCGGGTGTGACCCAAAAAAGAAAAAAAAAGTGCTCTTCACCATTAATCATCAGGGAAATGCAAATCAAAACAACAATGAGGTACCATTTCACACCACAGAGACTGGCACACATCCAAAACAGTAAGAACAACCAGTGCTGGCGTGGATGTGGGGGAAAAAAGGGACTCTTATCCACTGTTGGTGGGATTGCCGATTGGTCCAGCCCTTTTGGCAAACAATATGGGCATTCCTCCGAAAACTAGATATTGAGCTCCCATTTGATCCAGCAATAGCACTCCTGGGAATATATCCTAGAGACCAAAAACACATAGCAGAAACACTATCTGTACTTCTTTATTCATCTCTGTGCTATTCACAATAGCTAGAATCTAGAAACACCCTAAGTGCCCAATAACAGAAGACTGGCTAAAGAAACTGTGGTACAGGGGCCGGAGCAATAGCCCAGCGGGTAAGGCATTTGCCTTGCACGTGGCCCGGCATGCGCCGGTCCGGGTTCGATTCCCGGCATCCCACATGGTCCCTGAGCACCGCCAGGAGTAATTCCCTGAGTGCAGAGCCAGGAGTAACCCCTGAGCGTCGCCGGGTGTGACCCAAAAAGCAAAAAAAAGAAAAAAAAAGAAAAAGAAACTGTGGTACATCTACATGATGGAATACTATGCAGCTGTCAGAAAAGATGAAATTGTGAAATTTACCTGCAAATGGATGGACATGGAGACTATCGTGCTGAGTGAAATTAGTCAGAAGGAAAAGATAGCTATAGAATGACTGCATTCATTAATGGGATATAAATATATACCGGTATTTAACTGAGTGTGGGCAATGGTAATGTCAGACTAGAACTCACCACTGAATATACAAAAAGAGACTTACATGATAAACCCTAAATGTCTGCAGGGCTAGCCGCAATGTGTAAAAAGAAGGGGGATAGAGATGCAGAGATAGAGAGAGAGAAACAGAGAGAGAAAGAGAGGAAAAGGGGGTACCTACTACTGAAGTAGCCTGGGGAGGGCGGGAGGCGGGTGTGGGTATACTGGTGGTGGTGATGGGGCACTGGTGTAGGGATGGGTGCTGGAATACTGTATTACCAAGAACCAGTTATGAACACCTTTGTAATTGTATGTTTCACTGTGGTATAATAAAAAAAATAAAAAAAATACATCTCAAATTATTTAAGCATATAACCCTATCAAACTCAAATCTATCCAAATGTATGACCAACTTTGAGGATTTAGTTGATGAGGTCTCACTCCCTTTAACACACACTGAAACACACATTTCCCTTCTTCAATTTCCCAATATTTTATTCCGCTTTCAATTCTACATATCAGGGTCTGGAGTGATAGTGCAGTGGGTAGGGCATTTGCCTTGCATGGGGTCGGCCCAGATTTGATCCCCGGCATCCCATATGGTCCCTCAAGCACCACTAGGAGTAATTCCTGAATTCAGAGCCAGGAGTAACCCTTGAACATCACCAGGTATGACCCAAAAAGAAAAAAAAATTCTACATATCATCATGTTTAATCATAATGTAGTTTCCTGTCTTTTCCTCTGGTGTGCTTTGTTTAGGGGCCACACTTGGTAGTGCTAAGGGTACCCCAATCTCAGCTCTGGAAGGACATGCACTGTGGATTCTAAATGCAAAGCATACACTCCCTGCCTTTGATCCATCTCTCTGAGCCGCCAGCCGCTCTCTTGGTGGACAGGGAGGGTAAAATTTGGGCCACACTTAGCTGTACTCAGGATTCACTCCTGGTGGTCAGAACCGGCATCTGTACCGGCCAGATAAGTGCCTTACTCGCTGTACTATCTCCCTGTCCCTTTCTTATAAGATAAAACTGACATTTAAAAAAAAACTGACATAAAAGTGACATTATCGTTTTCTCGTTTAGTGGATACTTTAGAACCTATTTGAAAAATAAAAAATTTTTGGGGGGCAAGGGGATTGGAAGGCACAGCAGGAGTTACTCTTGGCTCTACACTCGGGAAATTACTCCTGGCAGTGCTTGGGGACCGTGTGGGATGCTGGGGATCGAACCTGGGTCAGCCGCCTGTAAGTCAAGTGCGCTCCCTGCTGAGTCTCTAGAACCTATTTTATTTATTTTTAAAAATATTTTATTATGCACCGTGAGATATACAATTACAACGTTGTTCATGTTTGGAGGTTTTGGTCACATAGTGTTCCAGCACCCCGCCCTCCACCAGTGCCCATTTCCCACCACCCATGTTCCCAATTCCCTCCCCCTCCCATAGCCTGCCTAAATGGCAGGTTCTTTATGTCTTTTCTCTCTCCCTCTCTCTCTTTTCTTTCTCTTACACATTGGTGGGTTGCACTACATACACTTAGAGGCCATCATGTGCATTTTTTGACCTATATTTAATGCTCAGTTCTAGGTTGGTATTAGCCCTTTTGACATTTATTCACACATGTTCCCTTCTCTGTCTACCTAACCTCTGACTCCCACACGTTTGCGGTAATTTCCACTTTTGGTAAGACCTCCTGATCCACGTTTCGCCTGACATTGGATTTTGGTGTCATAATATGTATATATATATACATATTATGTCATACAAATAAATGACTGCATTTATTTGTATGACATATATATATGACATATATATATATGACACATATATATATATGTCATACAAATAAATGCAGTCATTCTATGTCTCTCTCTTTCCTTCTGACTAATTTTACTCAACATGATCCTTTCCATGTCCATCCATTTATAGGCAAATTTCATAACTTCATTTTTCCTAACAGCTGCATAGTATTCCACTGTGTAGATGTACCACAGTTTCTTTATCCAGTCATCAGTTCTCAGGCATACTGGTTGTTTCCAGGTTCTGGCTATTGTGAATAGTGCTGCTATGAAAATAAAAGTGCAGATTGTGTTTCCGCTGTGTGTTTTTGGCTTCCCAGGGTGTATTCCCAGGAGTGGTATGGCTGGGTCAAAAGGGAGCTCAATTTCTAATCTTTGGAGGAACGTCCATATTGTTTTCCAGAAAGGTTGTACAAGTTGAAATTCCCACCAACAAAGTATGAGAGCCCCCTTTTCCCCTCATGCTGTGCCAGCACTTGTTTGCTTTTACCCTTTTGGATATGGGCCAGTCTCTGTGGTGTGAGGTGATATCTCATTGTTGTTTTGATTTGCATCTCTCTGATGATTAGTGATGATGAGGATTTGTTTCATATGCCTTTTTGGCCATTCAAATTTCTTCCTTGTCAAAGTTTCTAGTCATCTCTTCTCCCCATTTTTTTATAGGGTTGACTGTTTTCTGCTTATATAGCTGTACCAGTGCCTGATATATCCTGGATGTCAACCCCTTATCAGATGGGTATTGGGTGAATATTCTTTCCCATTCTGTGGACTGTCTTTCTATCTTGGTCACTGTTAGAACCTATTTTAAACCAAACAAACTCCATCGTGTCTCTAAGAGCCCTTGCTCTGTGAAAAGTAAACAAACTGCCTCAACTTCCTATCGGTGACTACAGAGGGAGGAAGCTCTCCGATTACTCCTTATCAGTGATGGGAGGACAGTGACCACTCCTCTATTCTCTCCTTATCAATGAACTGGAAACCGGAAGGCCATCTGTTGACTGACATCCCCCTCCAACATTTGACCTCAAGGACTCTGTCAACCAATTCCAAAGTAAAGGATCTCAGTTTAGACCATTCATTCCCATGTTTGGTTTTTTTTTGGTTTGTGGGCCACATCCAGCAATACTCAGGAAATTATTCCTGGTGGTGCTAGGGATTGGGGGTGGGGGGACATAAGAGATGCAAGGGATTGAACCTGGGTCTAGTCTGCAAGAAAACTGACTCTAATGCAAAACAATTGGCCCCTAATGCTGTGCTTTCTTTTCAGCCACTAGACCACTCCCCTGTTAATGCTTTAAATCTCCCCTCTGCTTGGGAACCAAGCTTTGGGTCTACAAAAATCTGGGGTGGGCCAGCACATAATCCCTGCTCCCAAATAAATTATATAGAATACAGTGATCTCTAAGTGAAGAATAGTAAAACATTGCTCTCTGGCAATTTTGTAGGCTGTTTTCTTTTTATCAATTTTGTGTTTAGTTCAAGTTTTTTGTTTTTTCTTTTTGCACTTTTTGGGTCACAACCAACAATGCTCAGAGGTTGCTCCTGGCTCTTCACTCACTAATTACTCCTGGCGGTGCTTGGGGACCATACGCGATGCCAGGGATGGAATCTAAGTAGGCCCTGTGCAAGGCAACTGCCCTACTGGCTGTTACATTACTCCTGTCCCTAGTTTTATTCCTGAGTCATCTGTTTCCTTCAAGTTCTTTCTTCCTCGAGTCTAGTTTGGGTCTCTCCTGCTGGAAGTGTTCTTTAAGAGAATGGAACTTTCCTTAACCTGCTTTGGAAAGTTCCAATCACTAGGAAGAGGCACTTCCGGGGCCAGAGAGATAGATCAGAGGTTAAAGCTTTTGCCTTGCTTCCAGCTAACCCTGTTTGACCCCTGCCATTCTCCGGCCCTCTGAGCACAGAGCTCCGAGTAGCCCCTAAACACCATCTCAAGGGGCCGGAGCCATAGCCCAGCGGGTAGGGCGTTTGCCTTGTACATGGCCGGCCCATGCCTGCCCATGTTCAATCCCGGCATCCCATATGGTACCCTGAGCACCGCCAGGAGTAATTCCTGAGTGCAGAGCCAGGAGAAACCCTGAGCATTGCCGGGTGTGACCCAAAAAAGGAAATAATTATAATTAATAATAATAATAATAATAATAATAATAATAATAATAATAAACACCTCAAACCCAAATGAAGCCAAAAAAGAAAAGAGGGCAAAAAGGAAAAAGAAAAGAATGAGACACCTGAAAGCTGATGAGAAGCTTGGGTGCTGTTTGCTGAGCCGTGGCTGATGTGGGTAGACAGCTCCCAGCTCCATCTGCCTTTCAGTAACCATCCCTTCTTCATGGAACAATTTAACCTTTTACAAAGAAAAGGTTTGCCTTCAGTTACTATTAGGTAATCCTAAACTCTTGGAAAAAATTGACATGATAACAGTATCTCTCATTTATCTGGGGGCCTCAGGCCATGATTGGGCTATGCTAGCAATGTGATTGATAGTGAGGGCTTGAGGCCTTAGCATACCAACTAAAACTCCTAGGGGTTGGGCACTAAGACCAGATCTGCAGAAGGTAATCATGTCTACAGGACTGAGCCCCTATAAGAATTCTGGACTCCAGACTCGTGACGGTCGCAGGCTGGCAATGCCCCAAGCGTATCGTCACACATCACAGCTTGCACAACTCCCTGGAATGCTCTGCTCTGAACTTTTTGGACCATGAACTGGAGAGAGGTCAGAGAGCTGGAGCTCAGACCATGCATGTACAGCAGCCTGAGTTCTATCTCCAGCACCACCTCCCCAGTAGGACGAGGTGTAGTCCTGGTCGCCTTCAGTATCTGGGAAGAGGCTCTCCAAAAACCGAAAACCAAACACCTTGCCTTTATGACTCACCTCTAGAGTGTCTTTCATTTGCTTCCTTTATCTATATCATGACCAAGTTGCAGGTGGCTTTGTAAAGGGAGATGCAAAGGAGAGTGTTTCCACCTCTCTGCTCTACCCCCTTGCCACCTGGGCAAATGCCGCCTGGCCTGGGTCAGGACTAGTAAAGCCCACAAGCACCAAGATAGCACAGACACTCACCACTCTCCAGCCCTGTTTGGCAGCTATTAGGCTGGGCCTGGAGTCCACTTGTTCTGTATGGCATGGGAGATGGTCCCTGTCACCCCTAGTTTTCAGGGAGCCGTGGACTCAGGCTGAAGCAAAGAATTGATGTTTGCATGAGAGGAAAGTCAGTCCTCACCTCAGCACAGGTGTTCAAAGAACATTGTCTTCTCTGGACATAATTTCAGAAGCAGGAAAAATAGCGAAGGAAGAGTTTTTATTTGCCTTTTTTTTTTTTTTTTCTTTTCTGGGTCACACCAGGCGATGCTCAGGGGTTTCTCCTGGCTCTGCACTCAGGAATTACTCCTGGCGGTGCTCGGGGGGACCATATGGGATGCCGGGGATCAAACCCAGGCTGGCATGGGCCGGCTGCGTGCAAGGCAAACACCCTACCCGCTGGGCTATCGCTCCGGCCCCGGAAGAGTTTTTATTGAAAGAAAGAAATTTGCTTTAAATGATGTAAAGGCAGAGAAAGAGAAGAATATGTGTTGAATGCTAAAGGCCAAGTGATAGTCCAGTAGGTAGGGCACTTGTTTTGCATGCAGCCATCCTGGGTTTGATCCTCAGGCCCCCAAATAGTACCCTGAGCTCTGCCAGAAGTGATCCCTGAGCATTGCTGGACATAGGGGTGGAGGTGATCCATATTAAAGAGAGAACATAAACTTGAAAAGTTAGCAAGCGGCAGGTGTGGGAAAAGTGAAATACTTGGGGCCAAAGTGATAGAATAATGTGGAGGGTGTTTGCCTTTCACGCAGTCAACCCATGTTAGATCCCGGCATCCCATATGGCTCCCTGAGCAATGCTAGGAGTAATTCCTGAGTGCCGAGGTAATGCTTGAGCATCACCCTGTGTCACTCAAAAGAAAAAAAAAAAGGAAAAGTGAAAAACTTTTTTTTTTTTTTTTTTTTTACAGCCCATCAATGCTCAGGGGTTGTTCCTGGCTCTGCACTCAGAAATTACTCCTGACAGTGCTAGGGGGACTATATGGGATGCCAGGGAATCAAACCCGGGGTGGGTCACATGCAAGGCAATTGCTCTACCCGCTGGACTATCACTCCGGCTCTAAAATACATATTTGAGCAATGACAGGCTTGAAAGAACAAGCAAGCTTTGAATGGTTTTTAGGAGGTCATAAACAGTTCCTCTGCAATGTCATTTTAGTTGTTTTTGCCATACCCAGTGGTGTTCAGGGCTCAGGGAACCATGCACTGCTGGGGATTGAGCCCAGTTCAGCCATGTGCAAGACTAGCAGCACCTTACCCATTCTAGCCCCCCTCCAAAAGGTGTTGGCCAGAAGTTTTCTAGATTCATGAAAGTTAATCTGTGGCTGACTGTTTTCTGCTTTGCAGGAAGTGACGCCAATGTGAATTCATGGCATCTGCTATTGGGGGTATGAAGAAGAGTGAGAGGAGGTGGTAGGAAAGCACCTCCCTTATATTCCACAACCCTTAAGCCAGTCACCAAAAAGCCTCTGACTTAACCACTCTGAATTTTTAATTCTCGTCTCCAAGTTCTCACAGTTGCCTCCTCTCTTGGACTTTTTCATGGTGTAAAGACTGGACCCCTGTGATGAACCCAGAGCCACAGCAGAGCCTGACAAGCCACCCGTGGTGTATTCAATATGCCAAAAACAGTAACAATAATGGGCCTCATTCCCAATGAATGGAGATGTTACTGGCGCATGCTTGAGCAAATTGATGAACAATGGGAAGATAAGTGACAAGTGAAAATCTGTGGCTGGAGCCATAGTACAGTGGGTAAGGCATTTGGCTTGCACAAAACAGAGAATTTGATCCCTGACATTCCACATGGTCCCTCGAGCACCACCGGGAGTAATTCCTGAATGTAGAGCCAGGAGTAACCCCTGAGCATTGCCAGGTGTGACCCAAAAAGTAAAAAAAAAAAAAAAAAAAGAAAAGAAGAGAAAGAAAAGTTAATCAGGGCATTGTCACAGAGAAAACTTTGCACTGGTCCTTTCATAATTGTTGAATGATATGGCCTAGCTAGCTTTGGATCTTTGCTGTTTAAGCTACTTACAGTTTAAACTATTTATATGTTTTTAAGTTAGATTCATTCTAAAGAGATCTCTCTTTTGTGTAAACACTGATAGAGGGTGTGGCAGTTACAGGAGTCATTTTGACTCTGAATTAATAACTCTCGGAATATTATTACAATCTCTACTATGATTTCAGTGCTATCTAGATTGGGCTCAGTTCCTCTTAATACCCACTCATCTCAGCATGGGACAATTAGAATATACTAGGAGGAGACAATTCTGGCAATGTTGAGACTACCATTTATCAACTCTGCCAAGACCAAAGGAGGGATCATGTTAGTTTGCCCTCAGGCAGAGTAGCATGACCCTTTCAGTAAACAGAGGGTAGAACACTCAGAATGACCCTGATGCAGGGTAGAAATAAGAAGGACCTTTGTGGGCACCATCTAGATTGCATGAAGTCCATGGCCTGAAATTATGATGTGATTCTCCCCATGAATCCATGGGGTAGAAATCCATTAGATGAATTTCTTTATACCAGGGCCCTCTTTCCAGTGTTTATTTATCTTATTTTATTTATTTTGATTTTTGGGTCACACCTGGTGATGCTCAGTGGTTACTCCTGGCCCTG
>JAJIBD010011975.1:0-33100 GCA_021461705.1 Cryptotis parvus
ACCTACCTACCTCCTACCTATCTACCTACCTACCTAACCTACCTACCTACCTATTTACCTATCTATCTAATCTATCTATCAATCTATCTTCCATTTTTTTTTGTTTTGCTTTTTGGGTCACACCCAGCGACACTCAGGGGTACTCCCTGGCTCGAACTCAGGAATTACTCCTGGCGGTGCTCGGGGGACCATATGGGATGCCGGGATCGAACCTGGGCCAGCACAGGCTGGCAGCAAGGCAAACGCCCTACCGCTGGGCTATCGCTCCGGCCCCTATCTTCTATTGTTTTAACTACTCATTTATTTATTTAATTTATTTATTGCATTTTTGGGTCACCCAGCAATGCTTGGAGGTTACTTCTGGCTCTCCACTCCAGGAATTACTCATGGTGGTGCTTGGGGGACCATCTGGGATGTCGGGGATTGAACCCGGGCCAGCTGCGTGCAAGGCAAATGCCCTCCCCGCTTGCTGTCACTCTGGCCCCTTAACTAAATTTTATTTAGTCAACTGTGTTCTCTCTGAACACATATTCGTCTTTCTTTCTCTCTTCACATCTTTTTGTCTGTCTTGGGTCACACCCATTAATGCTCTGGGGTTAAGAACTGCTCTTGGCAGTACCTGGGGTCCATGTGGGACGCTGAAGATCAAACATGGGTTGGCTGGTGCAAGGCAAACACCCTCCCCACTATACTGTTGCTCTGGTTCCTTCTTTCACATCTTTCTAAGCAAATTTCTTTCAATTAAAAACTTTTTCTTGGGGCCGGAGCGATAGCCCAGCAGGTAGGGCGTTTGCCTTGCACGCAGCCGGCTCTGTGCCGGCCTGGGTCTCGATCCCCGGCATCCCATATGGTCCCCCCGAGCACCGCCAGGAGTAATTCCTGAGTGCAGAGCCAGGAGAAACCCCTGAGCATTGCCGGGTGTGACCCAAAAAAAAACAAAAAAAAAAAACAAAAAAAAAACCTTTTCCTTCAGGGCGGGAGCGATAGCCCAGCGGTAGGGCGTTTGTCTTGCATGCGGCCAGCCTCTGCCGGCCCGGGTTCGATACCTGGCATCCCATATGGTCCCCCAAGCACCACCAGGAGTAATTCCTGAGTGCAGAGCCAGGAGTAGCTCCTGAGCATTGCCGGGTGTGACCCAAAAAAGGCAAAAAAAAAAAAAAAAAACCCCAAAAAAACCCCTTTTCCTTCATTAAAACAAACAAAAACACCTGAAAACTGAGGTACTAGAAAGCACTTCAGAAGCAGTTTGTGAGGGCCAGAGCAATAGTGCAGTGGGGAGGGCGTTTGCCTTGCATGCGGCAGACCAGGATTCGATCCCGCTATCCCAGATGGTCCCCTGAGCACCGCCAGGGAGTAATTCCTGAGTGCAGAGCCAGGAGTAAGCCCTGAACATTGCCAGGTGTGACCAAAAACTTAAAAAAAAAAGCAACAGCTGTGAGCCAGATGGAGGCTGCAGTGCTGGGTGCAGATGCTCGGGCGGAGGCCGAGGACCGCGGCCTGGGCACAGCCTGGCTGGGGTCAAAGAAAGGCCTTGGCAGCAGAGCCGGCAGGGCTAGGCTAGGGTGGGGCTGCTCCTCTCCCCTCCTTGTTCCTCACATACTCGAGCAGGGTCACGCAATTAACCAGCCAGTAGAAAAAATACTTTTTTTATTATTGGGATAATCCATTCTCTTAATGCAGGGTGTATGTCAGGGAAGGCTCGTACTGCTGGATGAAACGTGGCACGAAAAACAGTGAGAAAGGGGCTGGTCCCCACTTTCCCACAACTAAGACAGCAACACGGACACAGAACCACAGGTAAGAGGGTCCGATCTCAGGTCTCCTCCCGTCCATTCTTCCACCATGTCTCCGGGTGTGAGCTCTAGAGGTGCCAGGGCAGCTGGAAGTTCGGGGCCGGGAGTGGGGTGCAGTGTGTGGCCTCAAAGTTGTGCATGTGCTTTTGAGCCTGAGGAAAGAGGGGCAGGATGCGTGGGCTCCGCATGCTCTAGGAGCACAGCACACTTTTCTACCAGCCTAGGAACGATGCCGCTTCCCGTGCTCAAGGCACAGCCTCCGAGCCGCCCCGGCCACCCCTGTGCTTTCAGGCAACCCCTTCTGCTTTCTGCCCGTAGCTCACCAGAAACAAGGCCAGCTGCTGCCTTCCCTCTGCACTCCATGTCCTCCCCTGCAGAGAGGAGGGGATCAGGACCCAGGCAGAGACCTGCACAGCCCCCTTCCCGGGCTCTCCGTGCTCCCCTCCTTACCCACACTCCAGGGAACTCAGGCCCGTGCTCCGCCTGGTAGGAGCGGAGCACGGACACACACCAGTCCTCCTCCACCTCCCAGCGGCTGTAGATGGAAGCTGTGTGGGAGAGGAGCCTGGTCAGCAGCCGGGCCGCCCCCCACCCCGGGAGAGGAGCCTGGTCAGCAGCTGGGCCGCCCCACCCCGGGAGAGGAGCCTGGTCAGCAGCCGGGCTGCCCCCCACCCCGGGGAGAGGAGCCTGGTCAGCAGCCGGGCAGCCCCCAAGCCCTTCCCTGCCCCTCACCTTCCTCCAGCTGCGCAGGAGGCCTCCAGCCACTGCTTCACCACTTGAAGACCCTCCTCCGCCATCACCCGGGATACCTAGAAGGGGGCGCCGGAATAGGTCAGGCCCCAAGTGTCCCCACTCCTGCAGAACCTGCCCCCGCCCTCTGCGCTGTGCCAGTCTGTCCACGCACGCACACTGAGTCTCACCGATGCTGCAGGAGCTTCAGCAGGAGGTCATTGCCTCGGTTGGACATGATGTCCCTCAGGGACCCTAGGAGAAGAAAAATGGGAAGTGTAGGGGCTGGGGCTGGGGGCCAGGAAGGGAGGGTCGCGGTGGGCAGAGGTGCCAGGCACTCACGTGGTGGTGATGATCTCATCCTTGGTTCTGCTGGATCAGCAGCACAGGGCCCTGGAACCTTCAGAGGACAGCGTGATCAGGAGGGAACACGCAGGGGACAAGTGGCCACCCGGCCCATGACTGGCTGCACTGGCCCTGGTGGACGGGGCCCGGCCAGCCTCCCCAGGCTGACAGTCTTTAAGAATGGCTTTTGTTGGGACTGGGAGATAGCACAGCGGGTAGGGCATCTGACTTGCACACACAGCCACACCGGGTTCTATCCCCAGCATCCCACATGGTCCCCCCAAGAACTGCCAGGAGTAATTCCTGAGTGCAGAGTCACCTGAGCATTGCCGGGTGTGACCCCAAAAAGCCAAACAGAAAAGAATGCCCCTTGTGGGGCTGGAGAGAGCACAGCAAGCAGTGGGGCGTCACGTGCACCTATGTGTGGGTCCGCGTGGCCCCTTGTGGGGCTGGAGAGAGCACAGCAAGCAGTGAGGCGCGCGTGCACCTATGTGTGGGTCAGCGTGGCCCTTGTGGGGCTGGAGAGAGCACAGCAAGCAGTGAGGCGTGCGTGCGCCTATGTGTGGTCCGCGTGGCCCTTGTGGGGCTGGAGAGAGCACAGCAAGCAGTGGGGCGTGCATGCACCTATGTGTGGGTCCGCGTGGCCCTTGTGGGGCTGGAGAGAGCACAGCAAGCAGTGGGGTGTGCATGCGCCTATGTGTGGGTCAGCGTGGCCCTTGTGGGGCTGGAGAGAGCACAGCAAGCAGTGGGGCGTGGCGTGCACCTATGTGTGGTCCGCGTGGCCCTTTGTGGGGCTGGAGAGAGCACAGCAAGCAGTGAGGCGTGCATGCACCTATGTGTGGGTCCGCGTGGCCCTTGTGGGGCTGGAGAGAGCATAGCAAGCAGTGGGGCGTGCGTGCGCCTATGTGTGGGTCCGCGGTGGCCCTTGTGGGGCTGGAGAGAGCACAGCAAGCAGTGGGGCGTGCGTGCACCTATGTGTGGGTCCGCGTGGCCCTTGTGGGGCTGGAGAGAGCACAGCAAGCAGTGGGGCGTGCATGCACCTATGTGTGGGTCCCGCATGGCCCTTGTGGGGCTGGAGAGAGCACAGCAAGCAGATGGGGCGTGCGTGCACCTATGTGTGGTCCGCGTGGCCCTTGTGGGGCTGGAGAGAGCACAGCAAGCAGTGGGGCGTGCATGCACCTATGTGTGGGTCCGCGTGGCCCCTTGTGGGGCTGGAGAGAGAGCACAGCAAGCAGATGGGGCGTGCATGCACCCTATGTGTGGTCCGCGTGGCCCCTTGTGGGGCTGGAGAGGCACAGCAAGCAGATGGGGCGTCGCGTGGCGCCTATGTGTGGTCCGCGTGGCCCTTGTGGGGCTGGAGAGAGCACAGCAGTGGGGCGTGCGCGGCGCCTATGTGTGGGTCCCGCGTGGCCCTTGTGGGGCTGGAGAGAGCACAGCAAGCAGATGGGGCGTGCATGCACCTATGTGTGGAGTCCAGCGTGGCCCTTGTCGGGGCTGGAGAGAGCACAGCAAGCAGTGGGCGCGCGTGCGCCTATGTGTGGTCCGCGTGCGCCCTTGTGGGGCTGAGAGAGAGCACAGCAAGCAGATGGGGCGTGCGTGCGCCTATGTGTGGGTCCCACGTGTCCCTTGTGGGGCTAGAGAGAGCACAGCAAGCAGATGGGGCGTGCATGCACCTATGTGTGGGTCCGCGTGGCCCTTGTGGGGCTGGAGAGAGCACAGCAAGCAGATGGGGCGTGCATGCACCTAATGTGGGTCCGCGTGGCCCTTGTGGGGCTGGAGAGAGCACAGCAAGCAGTGAGGCGTCGCGTGCGCCTATGTGTGGGTCAGCGTGGCTCTTGTGGGGCTGGAGAGAGCACAGCAAGCAGTGGGGCGTGCATGCGCCTATGTGTGTGGTCCGCTGGCCCTTGTGGGGCTGGAGAGAGCACAGCAAGCAGTGAGGCGTGCATGCACCTATGTGTGGGTCCAGCGTGGCCCTTGTGGGGGCTGGAGAGAACACAGCAAGCAGTGAGGCGTGCATGCACCTATGTGTGGGTCCCGGCGTGGCCCTTGTGGGGCTGGAGAGAGCACAGCAAGCAGTGGGGCGTGCATGTGCCTATGTGTGGGTCCGCGTGGCCCTTGTGGGGCTGGAGAGAGCACAGCAAGCAGTGGGGCGTGCGTGCGCCTATGTGTGGGTCCAGCGTTCCAGGGTGGTCCCCAGCATCCCTGGGCACTGCAGGAATAGCTCGTGCGGGCACAGAGCTCACTGGGCTGGAGTTTGTGGCTCTGCGTGCAGGGAGGCCCAGGCTGACCCTCAACACAGCCTCAGTCGCGAGGAGCAAACCCAAAGCGCCAGAGCAGCCGGTGTCCGCCTCTGCACCAGGTCAGGGAGTATCTGGAGCCCCCATGCCCACTCCACAAGCATGGACCTTTTTTTTCTTTCTTTCTTTTTTTTTTTTTTTTTTGGTTTTTGGGTCACACCTGGCAACGCTCAGGGGTTAATCCTGGCTCTGCACTCAGGAATCACTCCTGGCGATGGACCATATGGGATGCCGGGGATCGAACCCGGGCCGGGCATGGGCCGGCCGCATGCAAGGCAAGCGTCCTACCCGCTGGGCTATCACTCCGGCCCATGACCTTTTTTTTTCTTGATGGGTCACACCCAGCAATGCTCAGGGGTTACTCCTGGCTCTTTGCTCAGGAATTACTCCTGGCAATGCTCAGGGATGAATATGGGACCCCAGGGATTGAACCTGGGTCGGCCGCGTGCCAGGCAAACGCCCTACCTGCTGGGCTATCGCTCTGGCCCCAAGCATGAACCTTTGGGCAGATCATTAGGACCCCTGAGACCCCAGAGAAGCCCGTGACAGGATGGACCAGCAGGGGCGGCAGGAGGGTCACACAGGGGATATGAGCGGTCATCTACCAACTGGACCAAGTGTGGCCTTTGAACACCAGCAGAGCCGAGACCAGAGGGCATGGGCAGGGATACCACAGCCCCGAGGTCTGGACCCAGTCTATGACGGGACGGAAACGTGTTTCTGTTTGGTTTTTCGCAGCCCCTCTGCTTGTACTATATGGCCACAAACGACGTCACAAGTATCAGAGCGCCCTTGGCAGAGGGGGCCCTGGCCCGCCCTGAGTGGAGCCTGCTGGGAGGGAGGCGGCGTTCACGCGACCTCACTTGCAAAGCTGCTCGGCGTTGTTCAGGTTGAGATGCTGCCTCACAGTCCTGGTCACGAGGCCTCCTGGAGTGGACAGAAGGAAGGGATAAATCCCTTGGCTAACCTAAAGATACCTACATCTCCACACTTTCCTGGAAAGGCAAACTGAAGAACCACACGGAGACTATCTTACTGCTCAAAAAATGGGGCGTCTCCCCACTGGGAAAGGAGCTGTCTCTGGCTTGGGGGCTACCCATTCAGGGTCCCGGTCCTGGGAGGGCAGCCTGGGAGCGGTACTCACTCCAGCTGTCGGCATGACCTTCAAGGCCAAGGGCACCAGGTCATCAAAGGAAGCATCCAAGATCACGGCGCTGATGTCAGGGTAGGACATGGCTGCCCACGTGGCTGTGTCCAAGACAGGGAAGAAGGTGAGGGTCAAGGAGACCGCACTGTCCTACCCCGCTTCGGCTGCCCGCTCGGCTGGGAACTCTTTGGGTACAGCTCTTGGGATAGGAAACATCAGCGCATGCAGAGACGCAAACACCCCTTTTCCCAGGCCTTTTCTAAGGTGGGGCTCCGGCTGGAGGCAGTGTGATGTGACACGACAGGACACCAATAGGAAGCCATCCACCGGGCCGCCCACAGCCCAGCGCCCTTCTCTCCTGGAAGCCTGACCCCACCCGGGCTGCCAGCGCTTCCCTCCAGCTCAGCCTGAAGCGGGGAGGCGGGAGGCTGGTACCCGTGAAGCCGCCGATGGACCAGGCATAGGAGGATGATGTCCTGGGGCTGGAAACCCAGGCGGTGGACAGCGAACTGCACCACCACGTCCATGGCGTTGGCTTCGTTCTGCGGGAACGGCACACCCTGCGGAGGAGGCGCCAGGCGTGAGCAAACCTTTCCCGTGACTGCCGTGACAGGGTGGGACGTGTTCCATCCCCATGTGACAGGGACGGAACACAGGCACTTTCCCTGCAGAAACCAGCTGCTTGCGGTGGGATCTGCCTCCCGCTGACCCCCAGTGAGCAGGGAAGCAAATTCCCTTTGGGCACCCAAAGATAGGTGAGGCAGGTGGGCACTGCGGAACTCCATGGCTGGCCGGCAGGAAAGGGGGTGCAGAGAGGGGCTCACCGTGCTTCCAGCAAAGCCTGGATGGTTCCATCCCAGAACTGAGTATCCAGCTGTGACAGGGGAGGACACGTTAGCGCTGATAAGCCCCAAAGCCCAGCCCAGCTCTGGAGCTCTGGACACAGCCCGCCCCAGCCCACCCAGGGTAATGATTCCAAGGCTCCCCGGAGGCCGGGAGAAGATTCTGAAGGTTCTGAGGCAGTGGAAGGGCGCGCTGGAGGAGCGTGAGTGGTGGAGAGAGAGTGAGGGAGGGGGATGGGGACGCTGACCAAGAGGCTGGGTGCCCGCAGCCACGGCAACCAAGGAGTTTCTTTACTTGCTTTTTGGGTCACACTCAGCGATGCTCAGGGGTTTCTCCTGGCTCTGCACTCAGGATTACTCCTGGTGGTGCTGGGGGACCAATGGGATGCCGGGGGTCTACCCAGGTGGGCAGCGTGCACAGATAACGCCTTCCCTGTTGTGCTATCACTCCGGTCCCAAGAACTGAGGAGCTCTCGTGGTTCACCAAGAGAAAGCAGCCAGGCCGGGAGGCCACAGCGGCATGGGCAGGTGGGCAGGGGGCACACAGCCGGGCAGAGCAGGGCTCTGCACACGGGCAAGGGCCTACCTTCCAGAGGCGTGGAGATGCAGCCCACCTCATAGAAGCCAGCGTTGCCCTCACAGCAGATCACCTGGGGAAGGAGCGGGGACGGTGGGCAGGAGCCAAACTGGGGCCGAGCCCTCACGGCAGGGGCGGCAGGGAGCTTTGCAAAGTCTGTGAGAGCAAACACTTGAAACTCCTCTTCCCAGAGACAGACAGAGGTTGGCGTGGCCCAGTCCCACAGTGGTGCTGGCGGTGCCCTAAGGACCCAGACTGCTCAGGAATTTCACAGATTTTTGTCCTTCCTCATTTCTTGATCTGTTTTTTGTTGTTGGCACTGGGGATCCGACCCAAAGCCTCACCATATATATATGTAAAATATAATTTTTTCTTTTTCCCGGCTCTTTGGGTCACACCCAGTGATGCTCAAGGGTTACTTCTGGGGCCAGAGTGATAGCACAGCGGGTAGGGCATTTGCCTTGCACGTGGCTGACCGGGTTCGACCCCAGCATCCCATATGGTCCCCAGTACCGCCAGGAGTAATTCCTGAGCAAAGGGCCAGGAGTAACCCCTGATGGTCGCTGGGTGTGACCCAAAAGAAAAAAAAAAGGTTACTTCTGGCTCTGCACTCAGAAATTACTCCTGGCAGTGCTCAGGGGACCCGAACCTGGGTCAGCTGCATGCAAGGCAAACGCCCTCCCGCTGTGCTATCGCTCCGACCCCAGCCTCACCATATGAAACATGAATGCTTAGCCCAGCCACTGGAACGTTTCCTTAGTGCGGAATGCCAAGGCGCACTGGCCACCCACTCCCCTCTCGGGATTCCAGTCCTAGAGTAGGTGAGTATGCACGCGACCACCCGAGGCCAGGAGCAGAAGCCCAGCAAGGGCAGGACTTGCAGACACTCCCTCAGAAGCTGCAGTGCGGGCCTCAAGCCTGGAGCCCTACACTGCTGGATCAGGGCGTTCCCCGGGCTCCGAAAGCAGCTGGAATCCAGGCTGCCTCGCTGAAACCGCTTTCTGACCTACTCTGGGCTTCCGTTTCATCATGTGTGGAATGTGCTAACCTAAGCAGCGCCTCTCACAGCAGGGCTGTAAGCATTAAGCACCCGCATGTGGTGATGCTATCTAGGTAATTATTAGAATGAGGTTTTCGTCCTTGCATGTCAGCCCTCAGTTTCTCTCTCTCTCATGCACCCCTGCACTGATGCTCTTTATTTATTTATTTATTTTTTAAACTTCTTTTTTTTTTTTTTTTTTTTGCTTTTTTGGGTCACACCCGGCGGCGCTCAGGGGTTACTCCTGGCTCTGCACTCAGGAATTACTCCTGGCGGTGCTCAGAGGACCATATGGGATGCCGGGGAATCGAACCCGGGCCGGCTACAGGCCGGCTGCGTGCAAGGCAAACGCCCTACCTGCTGGGCTATCGCTCCGGCCCTACAGATGCTCTTTAGAGTGGGGCTGAGAGCTGGGGTGATGTCCAGGCACATTCTTTAGGCTGAGATCCCCTAGGACCCCAGTTCCCTCCCCACACTACCTTTAGGCTCCCTGCTCCCTCTCACCAGCTTCTGTCCCTGGGGCTCCAGCTGTCCCTCGCCGGTCCACAAACATGGTATCAATCTCATTGCCGTCACAGGCCAGCAGCTTGGCCCGGCGTCCATTGCTCTGAGGGGAAATACAAAGGCCCCATTGTTAGGGGCAGGAGGCCACATCCCGGGAACATGGGCGCGTGGGGGCAGGGGACCGGGCGCCTCACCTCTTCCACGAGCCGGGCCTGGCCCTGCAGCAGCACGGGCATGAGGGCCTTCTGCAGCAGGTACACGGAGCCGGGGTACAGCATCCGGCGCCCGAGGGTGTGCGCCACCACGTAGCTGTGGAGACACCGGCGTTAACCGCAGCCCGCAGCTGCCTCACCTGACACTCACAACCTCACGAAATGACACGGATCGGGCTGTTACAGACTGTTTCTCCACTCCCCTTTGCAAGACATCCATTTGCTGCTGGCGCTCAGCACCTGCTTTAAGCTCAAGGGAGAACACTGTGTGTGTAAGGCAAAGCTAGTACATATGATTCGTGGGGCCAGAGAGAGAGTACAGCAGGCAGACTGCTCCACAGCGGTCAGGAGAGAGCCCTGACACTGTCAGGTGTGGCTTAAAGACAGAAACAAAACAGAAATCTCTTCATGTAGAAACATAGCTTATTAAAGGTTCCAAATTCATGGCACGTGGATTTCAAGACACACTAGCAGGTGGGATCCAGTGCGCTGGATGCCAAACTAGACGACACCCTCCACTGGGGCAGACATGGCCACAGATCCACTGCAACAGGCCCCCAGTTGGTCCCACAGCAGGTGACCAGAGCGGAGCACTAGGCAGGAGCTTAACAAACACTAAAGGTTGGGGAAGCGGCTCAGTGGGCCGAGCACAAGCTTTGCTTGCAGGGGGCCGGGTTTGATCCCTCAGTACCACCAGGAATCCCTGAGCACAGAGCCAGGAACAGCCCTGAGTGTTGGTAGGTGTGGCTAAAACACCAGAAATGGACTGAATAAATACACTAATCTAGACAAGGAAAGATGCAGCGGTTGGTGTTATCCCGAGAAAAACAGGCACTTTTTTTTTTTTTTTTTTTTTTTGGGGGGCTATTTCCAGCAATGCTGAAGGGTTTCTTCTGGCTTTGGACTCAGGGATGTATGGATGATGGACTGAACCTGGGTTAGCCGCAGGCAAGGTAAAAGCCCTCCCTGCTGTGTTATCTCTCCGGCCCCAACAAGCACTTCCACTAAGGCCCCAAGGAAGGGGCTGGAGAGAGCAGGGTGGGCACAGAGCTGGCCTGGCACATATCCCATCTGGGTTCAATCCCTAGACCCCACCTGGAGCTTGTTCTCAAAGGGCAAGGCCCTTCCTAATGTCACCGTCCTCTGGTAAGCCCACGATGGTTCACCCCATACAGAGAGGCAACGACCAAGGCACGGGACAGACACTGCCACCCGCACTGAGAGAGCTTTTGTGTGACACGGAACCATGCTAACATCCCAGCTCTTCACTCACACTGAGAGATGCTGGACCTCTCTGAGCCTCATCACTATAGAAATTAGATAAAAGAGCGGGGCTGGTGGGGCCGGGCGATAGCCCAGCGGGTAGGGCATTTGCCTTGCACGCGGCCGGCCTATGCTGGCCTGGGTTCGATCCCGGCGTCCCATATGGTCCCCTGAGCACCGCCAGGAGTGATTCCTGAGTGCAGAGCCAGGACTAACCCCTGAGCATCGCGGGTGTGACCCAAAAAAAAAAAAAAAAAAAAAAGAGGGGCTGGAGAAACAGTGCAGTGGGGAAAGCATTTGCCTTGACATGGCTGACCCAGGTTCAATCCCTGGCACCTCACATGGTCCCATGAGCCCACTAGGAGTGACCTCTGAGTGCAGAGCCAGGAGTAAGACCTGAGTACTACTGAGTATGAACCAAAATGCAAAATAAATCACTGTATCACTGTCTTCCCGTTGTTCATCGATTTGCTCGGCGGGCACCAGTAACATCTCCACAGTCCTGTCACAAGCGGAGTGTAACCCAAGGGCATCTGCTTGATCCAGGGGCAGGAAGAGCCTCAAACCATTCTTCAGGTCATGGAATTGAGGTTCATAATTGTTACTAGGTTTTGGCATATAAAATAAAACATGGGTTCAGCTGGCCTGTGCCTGCCTGGGTTCGATCCCGGCATCCCATATGGTCCCCCCGAGCACTGCCAGGACTAATTCCTGAGTGCAGAGCCAGGAGAACCCCTGAGCATTGCGGGTGTGACTCAAAAAAAAAAAAAGCAAAAAAAAATAAAACATGGGTAGCTTGCCAGGCTCTGGAAGGCTCTCATCTTGGGGCCGGCTACCCAAAATAAACAGAATAGAATAGATAGATAGATAGATAGATAGATAGATAGATAGATAGATAGATAGATGATAGATAGATAGATAGATAGATAGATGATAGATAGATAGATGATAGATGATAGATAGATAGATAGATAGATAGATAGATAGATAGATAGATAGATAGATAGATAGATAGATAGATGATAGATAGATAGATGATAGATAGATAGATAGATAGATAGATAGATAGATAGATAGATAGATAGATAGATAGATAGATAGGACCCTAAGAGATAGTACGGGGAGTAAGGTGCTTGCTTTTCAGGTGCTGACATGGGTTCGATCCCTGGCATCCCATATGGTCCCCTGAGCACTGCTGAGTGATTCCTGAGTGCAGAGCCAGGAGTAACCCCCTGCGCATCGCCAGCTGTGGCCCCAAAACCAAACCAAACCAAAATAATGACCTCGAGACAAGTAATACAGAGCACACGGCACTGCCCGAAGGGCATTCACCAGGGAGTCCTCAGCCCCTACCGGCCGGGCACCGTCTCCCGCCCGCCCCCAGGCCCGCATACCTGGTGACCTGGCAGGGCAGCTTCTTGACCCGGTTGAGGAGGGTGTCAGCCTTCCCACGGTGCAGGGGCTCAGGGCGGAGCAGGGCCACACCCGGCGGGAAGGGCCCCCCCGGGACTCCCTTCTGAGAAATGGGAAGACGGGCGGGGGGGAGGCGGCTAGACAGCGATGGCCTGGAGGGAGGCTGGGTCAAGGAAGGGCTGGTACTGGGCAGGGGCGGGGGTGGGGCAGAGGGCTCGCGGGCACGAATGGGGGCAGGGGCAGAGGGGAAACGGTGCGACTGGGGCGGTCACCGGCTGCTGGGCTCCTCCCAGTGGAAGTCCACGGGCCAGCTCCGGAAGTCAAAGTTGTAGTTGGCCAGCTGCTTCTGTGGCGGAAAGGGAGAGACATGAGGGACACGGGCGTCAGGAGACCCAACCTGGACTTTAGGGACTGTGCAACAGAGACCAGCAGATGGCGGCACACACGGCTCTCAGAGGCCAGGGCGGGGGCCAGACAGGAGGCCGACCAGGTCCCCACGCTGTCTCCAGAACTGCAGCCTGCTGCTGGGTGAGTGCCAGCCCCAGATCCTTTACTGGGGCTCTTGGAGGCTTAGGCCAAGCCCAGGATCTGAAGATTATGGGAGAGGGGCGCCGGGCGCCCACAGCAAAGCCTCTGCAAGGAGGTCACCTCAAGGCCGCCTCTGACTGCTTCACCACCACGCTGACCATCTGTGCCTCAGGCCACCCCACTGTGCTGGCCACAGGCTGTGTGAGGCCAGCGGGGCTGTGGCTTCTATTCGGCTGTGCTCCCGCCCACGCCCAGAGCTCCTGGCATTCTATTGTGAGAGTTGTTTCCAATTTTTGTCAGGAAAATTTTCAACATTTTCAAAAAATAACTCAACCAAGAGAGATAGAAAGGCAGAGAAAACCTGTACAGAAATGTAAATGGCAAACCAAAACAAACGGAAGAAAAGCACATTTCAGCCAGGTGTGGACATGAACCCAGGCCAGCCACTCTCTTGCTCGGCGACTGCAGTGGCCACTTACCCGGCTGAGAGGGCAATAACGCCGCGGCGCTCTGCTTGGGAAGAGAAAGGCAGCAGCGTGCCATGGCATCACGGCCCCATTAAATGCCAGTGTGCACCGAGAGGGAACACGACGGCGGCGCCCAGCTCTCTGATCCCAGAAACCCCTTTGTAACAGGAAGCTTTATGGGCCCCAGCCTCTTCTCAGAGATAATCACACGCCAGCAGCAGCGGGGCTGGCACTGCCCCAAGGACTCTGCCCTGGTTTTCTTCCCCTGGCGCCAGGCTGTGGTCTCAGGCACAGTAGTGGACATTCCTGTCCAATCCCTAAACGAAACGAGCTGGGTGTTTAACGCACAGGGCAGAAAGAAGCAATTACAGAATTAGCCACTGTGACACCGAGTAGGGCCCATCTAGGAAACACTGTGGACGGTTTCCAGCGTCTGCACCGTCCCTGCAGGTGAGGGGAGAGAGTGGAGGGTTTGCTCCAGGGAATATTCCACTAAAGTGCTGGAAGAAAAGATGCCTCAGGCTGGGACCATAGCGATAGTACAGCGGGCATATGCCTTGCCAGCAGCAGACTGGGGTCAGATCCTGGCATGGGGTCCCTGAGCACCACCAGGAGTAATTCCTGAGTGCAGAGCCAGGAGGAACCCCTGAGCATTGCTGTGTGTGACCCAAAAAGCAAAAACAAAAACTCAGATCCCTTAGGCCAAGTTTGCTTGCACTGGGCAGAAGGTACATGCAGAGCACACAGCCAGCAGGGTGAGGCAAATTCACCTATTTTCCGCCCCCCACACACACCTGCCCGCCCCCACACACACCTGCCTGCTCACCTTGTTTTCTGCTGAGTGGTTCCTATGTGTGGCCTCTAGGATGGTGATGAACTGCCGGTACTGGGGGGTTGGTCCAGCGGCCGATACCTGGTGAACAGGAAAGTGGAAAAGTCAAAAACGGAGAGAACTGCAAAGGCTCAGCACCCCCCCACTCGCGAGGTACAGGAGCACCCCCCAGGCTGAGCACCCCTCACTCCACGAGGTACAGGGCACCCCCAGGCTCAGCAGCCCTCACTCGTGAGGTACAGGAGCGCCCCAGGCTCAGCACCCCCACTCGTGAGGTACAGGAGCACCCCCCCCCAGGCTGAGCACCCCTCACTCGCGAGGTACAGGAGCACCCCCAGGCTCAGCAGCCCTCACTCGCGAGGTACAGGAGCACCCCCAGGCTCAGCACCCCCACTCGCGAGGTACAGGAGCACCCCCAGGCTCAGCAGCCCTCACTCGTGAGGTACAGGAGCACCCCCAGGCTCAGCAGCCCTCACTCGCGAGGTACAGGAGCACCCCCAGGCTCAGCACCCCTCACTCACGAGGTACAGGGCACCCCCAGGCTCAGCAGCCCTCACTCGTGAGGTACAGGAGCACCCCCAGGCTCAGCAGCCCTCACTCGAGGTACAGGAGCGCCCCCAGGCTCAGCAGCCCCCACTCGCGAGGTAGAAGAGCGCCCCAGGCTCCAGCACCCCTCACTCGCGAGGTAGAAGAAGGCGCCCCCAGGCTCAGCACCCCCTCACTCGTGAGGTACAGGAGCGCCCCAGGCTCAGCAGCCCCCACTCACGAGGTACAGGGCGCCCCAGGCTCAGCAGCCCCCACTCGCGAGGTAGAAGAGCCCCCAGGCTCAGCAGCCCCACTCGTGAGGTACAGGAGCGCCCCCAGGCTAGCACCCCTCTCGCGAGGTACAGGAGCGCCCCAGGCTCAGCAGCCCCCACTCGTGAGGTACAGGAGCCCCCCCAGGCTAGCAGCCCTCACTCGCGAGGTACAGGAGCCCCCAGGCTAGCAGCCCTCACTCGCGACTCCTCAGCAGCTCGGTTTACTGCTCTGTGGACCATCAACCTTCCCAGCTCCAGAACACAAGTTCTCCCCGTCTCCAAACAGTCACAGCCCCTCCACCCCTGCCATCCACTCCTGCTAACTCCTGGCTCCTGCTGTCACTGTCCCCACTGCTGTCTGTCATCCTTCCATGCCCCACACCTATGGCCCTGTTGGCGGCCTGCCTCTTGCTGTCTGTCCTCAGTGAGCCCAGTGCCCTCCCTTTGTCCTCATTCCTTCATTGTGCCACTCAGCCTTCCTGTCTCTAGAGGTCCCCTCCACTTCCTGGTCTGCCTTTGGCTCCTTCTAGTTCCCCGGGCCTCCGTCCTTCTGCCCCCGAATGCCTCAACCTTAGCTCTCTCTCCTCTCTGAGCGGCCCCTCAGCACCTGCGGATGTTTCTTCCCGCTGAGGCCGCCCTAACCCCATTCTTCTGCTGCCACTGAACCGACAGACATCAGTGTGGCACAAATTTTGACGTGGGGAGACAGGAGGAAGTGTCATACAAGAGAGTTGGCTGGGGGTGGGGTCTGGAGAAAGCCAAGCAAGCACAAGAAAAACTCCGGGAGGTGCACTGTGAAAGAACAAGAGTGGACTGCAGGTAAGCACAAAGGTTGGGCACAGGCAGGCGTGCAGGAGCTCTGGGTATAGGCATCGTGTGCAGCTCTGGGCACAGGCCGCGTGCAGGAGCTCTGGGCTGGGCCGCGTGCAGGAGCTCTGGGCTGGGCAGCGTGCAGGAGCTCTGGGCACAGGCGGCGTGCAGGAGCTCTGGGCACAGGCGCGTGCAGGAGCTCTGGGCACAGGCGGCGTGCAGGAGCTCTGGGCACAGGCCGTGCAGGAGCTCTGGGCACAGGCCGCGTGCAGGAGCTCTGGGCACAGGCCGCGTGCAGGAGCTCTGGGTATAGGCATCGTGTGCAGCTCTGGGCTGGGCCGCGTGCAGGAGCTCTGGGCACAGGCGGCGTGCAGGAGCTCTGGGCACAGGCGCGTGCAGGAGCTCTGGGCACAGGCCGCGTGCAGGAGCTCTGGGCACATGCTGAGTGAAGGAGCTCTGGGCGCGTGCAGCGTGCAGGAGCTCTGGGCACAGGCTGCGTGCAGCTCTGGGCATAGGCGCCGTGTGCAGGAGCTCTGGGCACAGGCCATGTGCAGCTCTGGGCACAGGCGCGTGCAGGAGTTCTGGGCACATGTTGCGTGCAGGAGCTCTGGGTATAGGCGCCGTGTGCAGGAGCTCTGGGCACAGGCTGCTTGCAGGAGCTCTGGGCACAGGCTGCGTGCAGCTCTGGGCATAGGCGCCGTGTGCAGGAGCTCTGGGCACAGGCGGCGTGCAGGAGCTCTGGGCACAGGCCGCGTGCAGGAGCTCTGGGCACAGGCGCGTGCAGGAGCTCTGGGCACAGGCAGCGTGCAGGAGCTCTGGGCACAGGCCGCGTGCAGGAGCTCTGGGCACAGGCCGCGTGCAGGAGCTCTGGGCACAGGCCGCGTGCAGGAGCTCTGGGCACATGCTGAGTGAAGGAGCTCTGGGCACGTGCGGCGTGCAGGAGCTCTGGGCACAGGCTGCGTGCAGCTCTGGGCATAGGCGCCGTGCAGGAGCTCTGGGCACAGGCCATGTGCAGCTCTGGGCACAGGCCGCGTGCAGGAGTTCTGGGCACATGTTGCGTGCAGGAGCTCTGGGTATAGGCGCCGTGTGCAGGAGCTCTGGGCACAGGCTGCTTGCAGGAGCTCTGGGCACAGGCTGCGTGCAGCTCTGGGCATAGGCGCCGTGTGCAGGAGCTCTGGGCACATGCTGCGTGCAGGAGCTCTGGGCACAGGCGGCGTGCAGGAGCTCTGGGCACATGCGCGTGCAGGAGCTCTGGGTATAGGCGTCGTGTGCAGGAGCTTTGGGCACAGGCTGCTTGCAGGAGCTCTGGGTATAGGCGCCGTGTGCAGGAGCTCTGGGCACATGCTGCGTGCAGGAGCTCTGGGCAGAGGCCGTGTGCAGGAGCTCTGGGCACAGGCCGCGTGCAGGAGCTCTGGGCACAGGCTGCTTGCAGGAGCTTTGGGCACGTGCGCGTGCAGGAGCTCTGGGTATAGGCGTCGTGTGCAGGAGCTCTGGGCACAGGCTGCATGCAGGAGCTCTGGGCACATGCGCGTGCAGGAGCTCTGGGCACATGCCGGGTGCAGGAGCTCTGGGTATAGGTGCCGTGTGCAGGAGCTCTGGGCACAGGCTGCTTGTAGGAGCTCTGGGCACATGCCACGTGCAGGAGCTCTGGGCACATGCCGTGTGCAGAAGCTTTGGGCACATGCCACGTGCAGGAGCTCTGGGCACATGTCGTGTGCAGGAGCTCTGGGCACATGCCGCGTGCAGGAGCTTTGGGCACATGTCGCGTGTAGGAGCTCTGGGCACATGCCGTGTGCAGGAGCTCTGGGCACATGCCGTGTGCAGGAGCTCTGGGCACATGCCACGTGCAGGAGCTCTGGGCACATGCCGCGTGCAGGAGCTCTGGGCACATGCCGTGTGCAGGAGCTCTGGGCACATGCCGCGTGTAGGAGCTCTGGGCACATGCCGTGTGCAGGAGCTCTGGGCACATGCTGTGCAGGTTTGACCCCCTAACATCATACAGATTCCCAAGCAGAGTGAATTCCAAGTGCTGAGCCAGGAGTAGCCCTAAGCAGTCCCCAAATAAAAGCGAAAGTAAAGAAAACCAGATCCCTGGAGGTGGTTAGGCTTCACAAGAGGGAGCCTGGATTGAGGCGCCTGCACAGTCCCAACATCACTGGAAGCTGCCTCCAAGCACTGAGCCAGAAATAGCCTCTGAGCATCACCGAGTATGGCCCAAAAAATTAGAAACGCAGGGGCCGGAGCAATAGTACAGTGGGGAGGGCGTTTGCCTTGCACATGGCTGACCTGGGTTTGATCCCCAGCATTCTATATGGTCCCGAGGCACCACCAGGAGTAATTTCTGAGTGAAGAACCAGGATTAACCCCTGCGTATCACTGAGTGTGACCCAAAAAAGAAAAAAAAAATACGTTTTTTTTTTTTGAAAATTATAAAATAGATTTAATTTTATAATTTATGACAACTTAGATCTGAGGCAATGAGGTATGTATTGTATAAAAATTTAAGAATATAGGGGCGGGCGATAGCCCAGCAGGTAGGGCGTTTGCCTTGCATGCGGCCAGCCTGCGCCCGCCTGGGTTTGATCCCGGCATCCCATATGGTCCCCTGAGCACCGCCAGGAGTAATTCCTGAGTGCAGAGCCAGGAGTAACCTCTGAGCATTGCCGGGTGTGACCCAAAAAGCAAAAAAAAAAAAAAAAAAACTAAGAATACAGGGGCTGGGGAACCAGAGACCTGGTTCCCCAGGAGGTACAGGAGGTAAAGTGTTTGCCTTGAACACAGCTGACCTGGGTTCGATGCCCAGCATCTCATATGGTCCCCTGAGCATCACCAGGAGTAATTCCTGAGTGTAGAACCAGGAGAGAATTGCTGGTGTGACCCAAAAAAAAGCAAAAAAGCAAAAAAAGAAAAGAAAGAAAAATGGGGGCATCAGCTGTGTTCGAGGCAAGTACCTTGATCCCTCTCTGGCCCTATAATGCTTTAGAATGTTATTGATAAAATGCATTTGAAGCAAATATTACAAAACATAAACATGTTAGTGCTTTTTAGGGATCGGAGTGATAGCACAGGGAATGGGGATTTGCCTTGCACATGGCCGAACCGGGTTTGATCCAGCGGCATCTCGTATGGTCCCCTGACCACCGCCAGGAGTAATCCCGAGTGCAGAGCCAGGAGTAACCCTGAGCATTACTGGGTATGACCCAAAAAGCACAGGAAAAAAAAATTAGAAGATAAAATGGAGACCTGTGGGGTCCTCTTCACAATGGCCAGGAGTGTGGGGAGTCCAGTCCAAGAGCAGAAGGCAATATACTGCGTGCAGGAGGTTCTGATTCGGAACTGGACCAGTCACAGCCAGTGCTCGACCCTGCACCCTGTTGCAGAACCGGCGCATGCTTACCATGGCACCTGTGTGCTGGGGAGGGGGCAGGGGAAAGAGGAGAAAAGGGACACCTGGGGATTTTGGTTTGGGGGCTGCACCCAATGGTACTGAGACCTTACTCCTGGCTCTGCATTCAGAAATTACTCCTTTGGGACTCAGGGTCCATATGGAATGCCAGGGATTGAATCCATGTAGGCCACAGCCTAGCACTGTATCGCTGTCAGCCCCATGAAACATTTATTCTGTTCTGAAAATACAAAGTAGAGGGCTGGGAAATGGTGCAAAGGGCAGGATGTGCTTTGCATGCAGGAGGCCCAGGTCTGAGCCAGTCCCCTGTGATCCTGTGCATGGCCAGGAGACACCACCGGGGCAAAAACGGGCATAATCCCTGGACATTGCCAGGCGTGGCTAACAGCACCCTTCATTTTTTTAAAGTAAATTAAAAATATAGGGAGGTCAGAGTGATAGCACAGCGGGGGAGGCGTTTTGCAGACCTGGGTTTGATCCCGAGCATTCCATATAGTCTCCCAGCACCGCCAGGAGTAATTCCTGAGCAAAGAGCCAGGAGTAACCCCTGAGCATCGATGGGTGTGACCCAAAAAGCAAATTGAATGAATGAATGAATGCTCATTAAATTTCATTAATAAAGATTGTTTTAAAAATATACACATTATTGGGCCGGAGCGATAGCCCAGCCGGGTAGGGCATTTGCCTTGCACACTGCCGGCCGGTGCCAGACTGGGTTCTATCCCGGCATCCCATATGGTCCCCCAAGCACCGCCAGGAGTAATTCCTGAATGCAGAGCCAGAAGTAACCCCTGAGCGTCGCGGGTGTGACCCAAAAAAGAAAAAAATATATATACACATTATTGAAGAAATACCCGCACATCAGAGCCTGGCAAGCTCCGTGTCGTATTTGACATGCCAAATACCAGTAACAATTATAGACCTCATTCCCATGATCTGATGGAATGGTTTGAGGCTCTTTATGTTCCTGGAGTGGGATGAGCCCTTGTGCTATCTCGCATGTGACAGGACGTATTGAGAAGTTACTGGTGCCTGCTCGAGCAAATCAATGATATACGGGGAAGACAGTGCTACAGTGATATATATGCAAGAATTCATATGATTGCCCAATTAAGAGCATAGGGACTGGAGAGGGGTATAGCAAGTGGGCACTTGCTTTGCAAGTACCAACCCAGGTTCAATCCCCAGCATGCCTTATGGTCCCCCAAGTCAGTCAGGCTTGATCCCTGAGCGCAGAGCCAGGACCAAGCCCTAAGTATCTCCTGACATTTCCCCAAAAAACATAAAAAAAAGAGCACAAAGTCTCTCCTGCCAGGCATCTCTCAGCTTGTCCCCGCTCTCCCCTGCTTTTCTGGATACCCATTGTTTTGGGGCCGGAGGAACAGTACAGTGGGTGGGGCATTCGCCTTGTATGTAGCTGCTCTAGGTTCAGTCCCGGCATCCCGTATGGTCCCCAAGCCTAAGAGTGATTCCTGTACACAGAGCTAGGAGTCAGGCCTGAGTCTGGCTGGATGTGACCCAAAACCAAAAAATAAAAAGGGGGCTGGAACAATAGTAGAGCGGGGAGTGTCTGGCTTGCAAGAGACCAACCTGGGTTCAATCTCTGGCATCCCATATGGTTTCCCCCAAGCACCATCAGAAGTAACCCCTGAACTTTGCTGGGTGTGAGCCATAAAGAAAAAAAAAGGTACCTATCTATTTTCATTAGTGTTATCCAGTTATACAGTGTGTTATACACTGCCCTCAAGGTGTTGCAGGCTGCGGTGCCCGGCTGTGTCAGCAGGTGGCAGACAGGAGACAGGCTTGTTTAGATCCAGAGCTCTGCCCCTTGGGCCCCTGGATGGTTGATGGTCTGACATAGAAAAAGACTGGTGGGGCCGGAGCAATAGCCCAGCGGGTAGGGCGTTTGCCTTGCATGAGGTCGGCCCATGCCAGCCCGGGTTCGTTCCCGGCATCCCATATGGTCCCCCGAGCACCGCCAGGGAGTGATTCCTGAGTGCAGAGCCAGGAGTAACCCCTGAACATCACCGGGTGTGACCCAAAAAAGCAAAAAAAAAAAAAAAAAAAAAAAGAAAAAGAAAAAGACTGGGCCCCCCTTGGGTGAACCCAGAGCCATGGCAGAGCCTGGCAAGCTACCCGTGGTGTATTCAATATGCCAAAAACAGTAACAATAATGAATCTCATTCCCAATGAATGGAGACATTACTGGGGCCCGCTTGAGCAGATCAATGAACAACGGGAAGACAAGTGACAAGTTATACAGTCTGAATTCTTTATTTTTTTTACTTTTTGCTTTTGGATCATACCCAGAAATGCTCAGGGGTTATATTACTCCTGGCGGTGCCTGGGGACTATATGGGATGTTGGGGATTGAACCCAGGTTGGTGGCATGCAAGCAAATGCCCTACCCTCTGTACTATTGCTGCGGCTCTGGAAATCTTATATAAATGGAAAGATCAGTTATTTGATGGTCAACTTCTTTTATGCAGACTCATAAGAGATTCAGCCCAGTGGCCATATAGGGTTCTACAACAGGACTCCAACCCCAGTGTACTCAGCCCAGCCATGGGGCTGCTTCTAGTTTACTTGATCACTTGACATCCCGTTATTCATCAGTTTGCTCGAGCGGGCGTCATTAACATTTCCATTTGACCCTATCACGTGCCAGTGTAGCCCAATGGCATCTGGTCGCTTCAGGAATACAAAGAGCCTCAAGCTGTTTGTTCAGGCTCTTGAACAAACAGGGTCTTATTCAATATGCCAAAACCAGTAATAAAAAATGTTCATCTTCCTGACCCTGAAAGAGCTCCTAGTTTATTTTAATTTTTGCTTTTTGGGTCACACCTGGCAATGCTCAGGGGACCATATAGGATGCTGGGGATCGAAGCCAGGTTGGTCGCGTGCAGGCAAATGCCCTCCGTGCTGTGCTATCACTCTGGCCTCCCGTCTAGTTTAATAACTGTAACACGTGTATTGTATGAATATAAGACTGCTGCAGGATGCACACATGCAGAACAAATCACCCTTTTTATTGACCTTTTTTCCATACTTGTGACTCAAGAACGTTAAGGAAAAGGTTCTGCCTTGCTTGTTTTCAGTGCTTTCCCTTCTGGGACCAACATCAAGCTGTATCTGCGGAATCCAAGCAAGTTCTCTCGACCTACCTCGGAGGCAGGCCACGCCGGCCAGCAGCAGCAACAGCGTCCCGGCATAGTGAGAAAACGGCACCACTTTGGACAAGCTCAAGTAACCTGAGAGGGGAAAGGGACTGTGTGAGAGGGGCCCCCCCGTTGCTTGGAGTGGGGTATGCTCCGATTCGCAGTTGAGTCCCACACCCAAGCCACACCCCTTCTTGGGACATCTGAGCCCTCAGAGGAAGAGGACGACCAGGCCGTGCTCATGGGTCCCCGCTCCTCTTCGCAGCAGCCCCTCTGCCAGCAGCCTGCCCCCGTCCTGCCCACCACCTTTAAACCACACTGACCTTTCCTGTACAAGTAGAAAAAGGCAAAAGGGGAGGAGTAGTAAGAGACGGACCAGAAGACGGAAGCCTGCACAGAGAGACATGAACAAGATCAGCACCCGCACACAGGCTAGCTGCCGAGCAAAGTGGCTACCCTGGGACATCGTTTCTTTTCTTTTATTTTTTGCTTTTTGGGTCACACCCAGCGATGCTTAGGGGTTTCTCCTGGCTCTGCATTCAGTAATTACTCCTGGCGGTGCTCAGGGGGACCATATGGGATGCCGGAATCGAACCCAGGTCGGCATAGGCCGGCCGCGGGCAAGGCAAACGCCCTACCCGCTGGGCTGTCGCTCTGGCCCATCATTTCTGTCTGTGCAGTATATCATGCATACACTAGGGCCTCAAAACTTTGTTAGTTTTTGTTTGGGGAGACTTTGGGGCCACACCAGACTATGCTCAGGGATCACTCCTGGCAGTGCTCAAGGCATCATATGGGATACCCGCTGAACCCAATCTCCGGTCCTATAGTGGGTGTCCTACTGTCAAATGTGCTGAGTCGGGAGCTCGGATGCTGAATGCGCTGTGTCAGGGGGCTGGGACTGTCGAATGCATTGTGTCAGAGGCTCGGACTGTTGAATGCGCTGTGTCAGGGGCTGGGACTGTAGAATGCATTGTATCAGGGACTCGGACTGTTGAATGTGCCTTGTTGGGGCTTGGACTGCTTTTTTTGTGTGTGTGTCACACCTGGCAATACTCAGGGGTTTCTCCTGGCTCTACACTCAGGAATTACTCCTGGCGGTGCTCGGGGACCATATGGGATGCCAGGGATCGAACCCGGGCCGGCATGGGCTGGTTGTGTGCAAGGCAAATGCCCTACCCGCTGGACTATCGCTCCGGCCCTGGGGCTTGAACTGTTGAATGTGCTGTGTCAGGAGCTAGGATTGTTGAATGCACTGTATCAGGGACTCAGACTGTTGAATGTGCCTTGTTGGGGCTCGGACTGTTGAATGGGCTGTGTCAGGAGCTCGGACTGTTGAATGCGCTGTATCAAGGACTCAGACTGTTGAATGTGCCTTGTTGGGGCTGGGACTGTTGAATGCGCTGTGTCAGGAGCTCGGACTGTTGAATGCGCTGTGTCAGGGGCTCAGACTGTTGAATAGGCTGTGTCAGGGGCTCAGACTGTTGAATGCGCTGTGTCAGGGGCTCGGACTGTTGAATGTGCTGTGTCAGGGGCTCCGATTGTTGAATAGGCTGTGTCAGGGGCTCAGACTGCTGAATGCTCTGTGTCAGGGGCTCGGACTATTGAATGCACTGTGTCAGGGGCTTAGAGTGTTGAATGCACTGTGTCAGGGGCTTAGAGTGTTGAATGCACTGTGTCAGGGGCTCGGACTGTTGAATACACTGTGTCAGGGGCTCGGACTGTTGAATACGCTGTGTCAGGGGCTGGGACTGTTGAATGCGCTGTGCCAGGGTTCAGACTGTTGAATGCGCTGTGTCAGGGGCTCAGACTGTTGAATGCGCTGTGCCAGGGCTCAGACTGTTGAATACGCTGTGTCAGGGACTCAGACTGTTGAATGTGCTGTGTCAGGGGCTGAGACTGTTGAATGCGCTGTGTCAGGGGCTGAGACTGTTGAATGCGCTGTGCCAGGGGCTCAGACTGTTGAATGCGCTGTGTCAGGGCTCAGACTGTTGAATGCGCTGTGTCAGGGGTTCAGACTGTTGAATGCGCTGTGTCAGGGGCTGGGACTGTTGAATGCGCTGTGTCAGGGGCTTAGAGTGTTGAATGAGCTGTGTCAGGGGCTCGGACTGTTGAATACACTCTGTCAGGGGCTTGGACTGTTGAATACGCTGTGTCAGGGACTCAGACTGTTGAATGCGCTGTCAGGGGCTCAGACTGTTGGATGCGCTGTGTCAGGGGCTGGGACTGTTGAATGCACTGTGCCAGGGGCTCAGACTGTTGAATGTGATGTGTCAGGGGGCTCGGACTGTTGAATACGCTGTGTCAGGGACTCAGACTGTTGAATGCGCTGTGTGAGGGGCTCGGACTGTTGAATGAGCTGTGTCAGGGGCTCGGACTGTTGGATGCACTGTGTCAGGGGCTGGGACTGTTGAATCACGCTGTGTCAGGGGCTCAGACTGTTGGATGCGCTGTGTCAGGGGCTTGGACATATGGATACGCTGTCACAGGCTGGGACTGTTGAATGCGCTGTGTCAGGGGCTCAGACTGTTGAATGCGCTGTGTCAGAGGCTCAGACTGTTAAATGTGCCTTGTTGGGGCTCGGACTATTGAATATACTGTGTCAGGGGCTCGGACTGTTGAAAGTGCTGTGTCAGGGGCTCAGACTGTTGAATGTGCTGTATCAGGGACTCAGATTGTTGAATGCGCCTTGATGGGGCTCGGACTGTTGAATGCGCTGTGTCAGGGGCTGGGACTGTTGAATGCACTGTGCCAGGGGCTCAGACTGTTGGATGCGCTGTGTCAGGGGCTCAGACTGTTGGATGCGCTGTGTCAGGGGCTCAGACTGTTGGATGCGCTGTGTCAGGGGCTCAGACTGTTGGATGCGCTGTGCCAGGGGGCTCGGACTGTTGAATGCGCTGTGTCAGGGGCTGGGACTGTTGAATGCACTGTGCCAGGGGCTGGGACTGTTGAATACGCTGTGTGAGGGGCTCGGACTGTTGAATGCGCTGTGTCAGGGGCTCAGACTGTTGGATGCGCTGTGTCAGGGGCTGGGACTGTTGAATGCATTGTGCCAGGGGCTCAGACTGTTGAATGCGCTGTGTCAGGGGCTCGGACTGTTGAATGCGCTGTGCCAGGGCTCAGACTGTTGAATATGCTGTGTCAGGGACTCAGACTGTTGAATGTGCTGTGTCAGGGGTTCAGACTGTTGGATGCGCTGTGTCAGGGGCTGGGACTGTTGAATGTGCTGTGCCAGGGGCTCAGACTGTTGAATACGCTGTGTCAGGGGCTGGGACTGTTGAATACGCTGTGTCAGGGGCTCGGACTGTTGAATGTGCAGTGTCAGGGGCTAAGACTGTTGAATACGCTGTATCAGGGGCTCGGACTGTTGAATGAGCTGTGTCAGGGGTTCAGACTGTTGAATGCGCTGTGTCAGGGGCTGGGACTGTTGAATGAGCTGTGTCAGGGGCTCGGACTGTTGAATACACTCTGTCAGGGGGCTTGGACTGTTGAATATGCTGTGTCAGGGACTCAGACTATTGAATGAGCTGTATCAGGGGCTCGGACTGTTGAATGCGCTGTGTCAGGGGCTCAGACTGTTGAATACGCTGTGTCAGGGACTCAGACTGTTGAATGCGCTGTGTCAGGGGCTCAGACTGTTGGATGCGCTCTGTCAGGGGCTTGGACTGTTGAATATGCTGTGTCAGGGACTCAGACTATTGAATGAGCTGTATCAGGGGCTCGGACTGTTGAATGCGCTGTGTCAGGGACTCAGACTGTTGAATGCGCTGTGTCAGGGGCTCGGACTGTTGAATGAGCTGTGTCAGGGGCTCGGACTGTTGGATGCACTGTGTCAGGGGCTGGGACTGTTGAATACGCTGTGTCAGGGGCTCGGACTGTTGAATGTGCTGTGTCAGGGGCTTGGACATATGGATACGCTGTGTCACGGGCTGGGACTGTTGAATGCGCTGTGTCAGGGGCTCAGACTGTTGAATGCGCTGTGTCAGAGGCTCAGACTGTTAAATGTGCCTTGTTGGGGCTCGGACTATTGAATATGCTGTGTCAGGGGCCTCGGACTGTTGAAAGTGCTGTGTCAGGGGCTCAGACTGTTGAATGTGCTGTGTCAGGGGCTCGGACTGTTGAATACGCTGTGTCAGGGACTCAGACTGTTGAATGCGCTGTGTCAGGGGCTCGGACTGTTGAATGAGCTGTGTCAGGGGCTCGGACTGTTGGATGCACTGTGTCAGGGGCTGGGACTGTTGAATACGCTGTGTCAGGGGCTCGGACTGTTGAATGTGCTGTGTCAGGGGCTTGGACATATGGATACGCTGTGTTACGGGCTGGGACTGTTGAATGCGCTGTGTCAGGGGCTCAGACTGTTGAATGCGCTGTGTCAGAGGCTCAGACTGTTAAATGTGCCTTGTTGGGGCTCGGACTATTGAATATGCTGTGTCAGGGGCTCGGACTGTTGAAAGTGCTGTGTCAGGGGCTCAGACTGTTGAATGTGCTGTATCAGGGACTCAGACTGTTGAATGCGCCTTGATGGAGCTCTCGGACTGTTGAATCGCGCTGTGTCAGGGGCTGGGACTGTTGAATGCGCTGTGCCAGGGGCTGGGACTGTTAAATGCGCTGTGCCAGGGGCTCAGACTGTTGGATGCGCTGTGTCAGGGGCTCAGACTGTTGGATGCGCTGTGTCACGGGCTGGGACTGTTGAATGCGCTGTGCCAGGGGCTGGGACTGTTAAATGCGCTGTGCCAGGGGCTCAGACTGTTGGATGCGCTGTGTCAGGGGCTCAGACTGTTGGATGCGCTGTGTCACGGGCTGGGACTGTTGAATGCGCTGTGCCAGGGGCTGGGACTGTTAAATGCGCTGTGTCAGGGGCTCAGACTGTTGAATGTGCCTTGTTGGGGCTCGGACTCTTGAATGCGCTGTGCCAGGGGCTGGGACTGTTGGATGCGCCTTGTTGGGGCTCTGACTGTTGAATACGCTGTGTCAGGGGCTCGGACTGTTGGATGCGCTGTGTCAGGGGGCTCGGACTGTTGGATGCGCTGTGTCAGGGGCCTGAGGACACACTTCTGTGGCAGAGAGCATGCTTCGCAAATACAAAGATGTAGGTCCAATCTCTGGTACAAAAAAATTAATAAAATAAAAGGCCAAGTTAGAGCCTAACAGACACTAGGAAAACCTGGTACAGATTCTATTTCCTCAGTTCGTGTGTGGACAAAATTTTATCCCATTTAAGGAAAGCCTTAGGCCAGAGTGGCTAAGGATCTTCTTGCATTGCAAGCAGCCAACCCCGGTTCATTCCCAGCACTTGCGTTTGGTCCCTTGAGCATCACTGGGTGTGGCCCAACCCCCACTCCCAATAAAATAATCAAAGGCCACGCTCCCCACTCCGTAACCTACCCTGTTCAAGACAGCCCCTGGCTTGGTCCCCAAGAGATGCACGAACGTTACTATAGGAACCGTGCCGAGAGAGAACAGCTGTCTCCCGCAGCCAAAGCGGTTAGTTGCCAGGGAGGACAGCCCCTGGGGACCTGTAGATGGCCCCCAGAGTAAACCCATTTTCCTCACAGCTCCGCTGCCCCGTGAAAGCACAGCACACACCAAAAGGGGGCGCCGCTGTGTGGCTGCTGGTGGGTTAGGGTCTGTGGCTGCGGTCCCGCCCCAGGGGCTCTGCCATCCCCCAAACTGGAGGAACAGCGGCTGAGGGCAAAACAGTGCAGCCCTAGAGGCCGGGCAGACGTACCAGGGCCAGGATGCTATCGGCGTGTTTCTCCAGGGCACGGGGCTGATAGTACGTGTCCTGCCAAAAAGATGGTCACGAGTTGGCCCTCGACTGGCCGACAACTCCCTTTACCTTTCAGAAGAGGTTTCCAATGCGCCACCGGAACATCCTAGTCCCCGAGGAAACAGCCCCTCCCTCTCCAAGAACTGCAAGGAGAGGACTTGAAGCAAAAGCGAAAGTGGCTTAGGATGACTTTTGCCTTTTGCTCCGGGCCTTTGAGGTGGGGGGGGAGAAAGTCGGGACCCGCCCCGGCAACCCTGGAGGAAAACAGCGTGAGGAGCGGAAAGGAAAGGCCTGGCGGGTGGGCAGTGGGCAGGGGCAGCGAGTATGGTCTGAGGGGCATCCCTGGAGGAAAACAGCGTGAGAAGGAGCGGGAAAGGAAAGGCCTGGCGGGGTGGGCAGTGGGCAGGGGCAGCGAGTATGACCTGAGGGGCATTCCTGGAGGAAAACAGTGTGAGAAGGAGCGGGAAAGGAAAGGCCTGGCAGGGTGGGCAGTGGGCAGGGGCAGCGGAGTATGATCTGAGGGGCATTCCTGGAGGAAAACAGCGTGAGAAGGAGCGGGAAAGGAAAGGCCTGGCGGGGTGGGCAGTGGGCAGGGGCAGCGAGTATGATCTGAGGGGCATTCCTGGAGGAAAACAGCGTGAGAAGGAGCGGGAAAGGAAAGGCCTGGCGGGGGTGGGCAGTGGGCAGGGGCAGCGAGTATGGTCTGAGGGGCATTCCTGGAGGAAAACAGCGTGAAAAGGAGCGGGAAAGGAAAGGCCTGGCGGGGTGGGCAGTGGGCAGGGGGCAGCGGAGTACGGTCTGAGGGGCATCCCTGGAGGAAAACAGCGTGAAAAGGAGCAGGAAAGGAAAGGCCTGGCGGGGTGGACAGTGGGCAGGGGCAGCGAGTATGGTCTGAAACCGCCAACGGGAGGTCACTGGGGCCACGGCCTACCAGCACCCAGCGTTCACGAGAGAGACTCTCGGGGTCTCCGGGGGCAGCAGCCCGGGGCTGCGGACAGGGGTTTGCTGATGTCATTTGGAGCCTCCAGGCTGGGGAAATGGAACCCGGAGAGACGAAGGGCACTTGAGAAGCCAGGAACTGGACGGCCGGATCGCAGGCCCCGCAGGAGACACCCACAGCAGGCGGGGGTGGCCAGGGGACAGGCGAGGGGCGTCCGGCGAGACGGCCACCCCCCGAGGGACAGCCCAGGGAGAAGCGCAGACTCGAGCCAGCAGCCTGCCCAGCGCTTGCAAGAACGGAGCAAGGGCCGCACGTCCGGCAGGGGGAGCTGGACTCACCCAGGAGCTGGCCGGGGGCGGCACCTGTCGCTGCACTTTCGGAGATGCTGGGCCGGGCCCGCTCAGAGTCTCTTTCCCGGTAGATTTTGTAGAGCCGCGGGCCCAGCACGCAGCTCAGCAGCTTCGCCATGGCCCCCGGCTGGGGCCCTGCCGGCCCCGCCCCCGCCCGGACCGCGACGTCATCGCGCACGGCCCCGCCCCCTCCCGAACCGCAGCGTCATCACGCACGGCCCCGCCCTCGCCCGGACTGCGGCGTCAATCCGCACGGCCCCGCCCCCCGCCCGGACCGCGACGTCATCGCGCACGGCCCCGCCCCGCCCGGACCGCGACGTCATCGCGCACGGCCCTAATCCCGCCCGGACCGCGACGTCATCACGCACGGCCCCGCCCTCGCCCGGACCGCGCGGCGTCATCGCGCACGGATCCGCCCCCGCCCGGACCGCGACGTCATTGCGCACGGCCCCGCCCCCGCCCGGACAGCGACGTCCTCACGCGCGGCCCCGCCTCGCCCGACCGCGGCGTCATCACGCACGGCCCCGCCCTCGCCCGGACCGCGGCGTCATCACGCACGGCCCCGCCCTCGCCCGGACCGCGACGTAATCGCGCGCCGGCCCCCCGCCTCGCCCGGACCGCGACGTCATCACGCACGGCCCCGCCCTCGCCCGGACCGAACGTAATCGCGCGCCGGCCCCGCCCTCGCCCGGACCGCGACGTCATCACGCACGGCCCCGCCCTCGCCCGACCTCGACGTCATCGCGCACGGCCCCGCCCTCGCCCGGACCTCGACGTCATCGCGCACGGCCCCGCCCTCGCCGGACCGGGACTCTCAGCGCTCGTCGGGAGAGTTCCGCGCAGCTGGGCCTGCGGGTGCGGCGGTGGCCACAGCTCCTCGGAAGCGTTTGGGCGCGGCGCTGGACTGCCCGGCCCAGCTGAGCGGCGTCCCGGGCTCCCTGCTGCCGACCACCGCCCAGCGACGAGGGGCGCGCGGGGGCAAGATCCGGGGCCTGGAGTCGGGGTCCGAGAGGGGGAAACACTCGTTCCAGCCTCTGGAACAGTCTGGGGATCCCTAAAGAGTGAAAAGCAGGCCGCGAGGCAGCAAAGGCGCCGAAGTGCGCCCTGCCCGGCCTTCCGGGTGTGCTCCACGGCCCACAGGCCCCACCCTGTGCCCCGACCCCCAGCCCAGCAGGACTGAGCCCCGGGTATTGCCCGGTGGCCCCACCCTGTGCCCCCGACCCCCAGCCCAGCAGGACTGAGCCCGGGTATTGCCCGGTGGCCCCACCCTGTGCCCCGACACCCAGCCCAACAGGACTGAGCCCCGGGTATTGCCCGGCGGCCCCACCCTGTGCCCCGACCCCAGCCCAGCAGGACTGAGCCCCGGTATTGCCCGGCGGCCCCACCCCTGTGCCCCGACACCCAGCCCAGCAGGACTGAGCCCTGGGTATTGCCCGGTGGCCCCACCCTGTGCCCCGACACCCAGCCCAGCAGGACTGAGCCCCGGTATTGCCCGTGGCCCCACCCTGTGCCCCGACCCCCAGCCCAGCAGGACTGAGCCCCGGTATTGCCCGGTGGCCCCACCCTGTGCCCCGACCCCCAGCCCAACAGGACTGAGCCCCGGGTATTGCCGGCGGCCCCACCCTGTGCCTCGACACCCAGCCCAGCAGGACTGAGCCCCGGTATTGCCCGGTGGCCCCACCCTGTGCCCCGACCCCAGCCCAACAGGACTGAGCCCCGGGTATTGCCGGCGGCCCCACCCTGTGCCCCGACACCCAGCCCAGCAGGACGGAGCCCCCGGGTATTGCCCGGCGGCCCCCAACCCTGTGCCCCGACACCCAGCCCAGCAGGACTGAGCACCCGGGGATTGCCCGGTGGCCCCACCCTGTGCCCTCGACACCCAGCCCAGCAGGACTCAGCCCGGGTATTGCCCGGTGGCCCCACCCCTGTGCCCCCGACACCCAGCCCAGCAGGACTGAGCCCCGGGGGATTGCCGGTGGCCCCACCCCTGTGCCCGACACCCAGCCCAGCCAGGACTCAGCCCCGGTATTGCCCGGTGGCCCCACCCCTGTGCCCCGACACCCAGCCCAGCAGGACTGAGCCCCGGGGATTGCCCGGTGGCCCCACCCTGTGCCCCGACACCCAGCCCAGCAGGACCGAGCCCCGGGGATTGTCCAGTGGCCCCACCCTGTGCCCCGACACCCAGCCCAGCAGGACTGAGCCCCGGGGGATTGCCGGTGGCCCCACCCTGTGCCCGACCCCAGCCCAGCAGGACTCAGCCCCGGTATTGCCGGTGGCCCCACCCTGTGCCCCTGACACCCAGCCCAGCAGGACTGAGCCCCGGGGATTGCCGGTGGCCCCACCCTGTGCCCCGACACCCAGCCCAGCCAGGACTCAGCCCCGGTATTGCCCGGTGGCCCACCCTGTGCCCCGACACCCAGCCCAGCAGGACTGAGCCCCGGGGATTGCCCGTGGCCCCACCGTGCCCGACACCCAGCCCAGCAGGACCGAGCCCCGGGATTGTCCAGTGGCCCCACCCTGTGCCCCGACACCCAGCCCAGCAGGACTCAGCCCGGGGATTGCCCGGTGGCCCCACCCTGTGCCCCGACACCCAGCCCAGCCAGGACCGAGCCCCGGTATTGCCCGGCGGCCCACCCTGTGCCCCGACACCCAGCCCAGCAGGACTCAGCCCCGGGGATTGCCCGGCGGCCCCACCCTGTGCCCCGACCCCCAGCCCAGCAGGACTCAGCCCCGGGTATTGCCCGGTGGCCCTACCCTGCGCCCCGACACCCAGCCCAGTGACCGAGCCCCGGGTATTGCCCGGCGGCCCCATCCCTGTGCCCCCCACCCCCAGCCCAGCCAGGACTGAGCCCGGGATTGCCCGGTGGCCCCTAAAGAAAAATTAAAAGCCAAGTGCTTGCCCGCGCTCGGTCTCTCTCGCCACCTGTTTTCCTATTTCCTAGCACTGCTAGGGAACGACTAGAACACCGAGCACCCTGGGGTGTGGGCCAAAAAAAAGAAGTAAAGGCTGGAGAGAACACGGAATTCAAACACTAACCTTGCAGCAAACGAACAAGCAAACACTAGCCTTGCAAGAGATAGGCAGGCTAATTGGACCCTGACAGCATGGTCCTCGGAGCACCTCAGGGAGCACGCCTCCAACCCAGCATCACGCAGTGTGACGCAAACTTCACTTGTGTCACTTGTCTTCCCATTGTTCATCAATTTGCTCAGTGGGCACCAATAACATCTTCATACGTCTGCCCGCATGCTGCTGTAGCCCAAGGGCATCTGTTGCTACAGGAACCCGAAGAGTCTCAAACCATTCCATCAGGTTATGGGAAAGAGGTCTATAATTGTTACTGTTTTTTTGGCATATCGAATATGACAGGTCGCTTGCCAGGCTCTGCCATGCAGGTGGTACACTCTCCGTAGTAGGCTCTCAGTTCGTGCATTTACTGATGAACCTCAATGGGGAGAGATCGGCTTTTCTCTTGGGTGGAGCTCTGACAAACTGGGGAGTCCGGGTGTTGAATATGGGAAACTATAAGTGTCTTAATATTTTTATAAGGTCCCCAGAAGAAAGGGGGAATGGCAAAAAATTTTTTTTAATAAACTGGCTGAAAATTTTCCAAATTTAATGAAAAAATTATTCACCCATCCTAGTCAGAATGATAAAATCCTCAGGGCTGGAGTGATAGCACAGCAGGTAGGGCATTTGCCTTGCACCGCAGCCGACCCAGGTTCCATCCCGGCATCCCTATGGTTGCCTGAGAAACCAACAGGAGTAATTCCTGAGTGGAAAGCCAGGAGTAAACCTGAGCATTGCTGGGTGTGACACAAAAATTAAAAAAAAAAACAGAATGATAAAACCCATAGGTAGGAATATTGAAAGCAGTAAG
>JAJIBD010011976.1:0-36192 GCA_021461705.1 Cryptotis parvus
TGCAGAAATCGTCCAGCTCCTGGACACAAGGACAGGAGTGACTATGGGGCAGACCACAGGCCCCCTGGAGTGACCACTGGACAGGCCACAGGTCCCCGGGAGTGACCATATCCCTCTCCTGCAGGACGGGACAGGACACAGACCCGGGAGTGACTATATCCCTCTCCTGCAGGACGGGACAGGACACAGACCCGGGAGTGACCACGGGACAGGACACAGGTCCCCGGGTGGCCGCAGGCCCCGGAGTGACTATGTCCCTCTCCTGCAGGCCCCCCCCAGGAGTGACCACAGGACAGGACACAGGTCCCGGGAGTGGCCATGTCCCTCTCTCCCTGCAGGACGGAACAAGACACAGGCCTTTTGGGGTGACCGCATCCCTCTCTCCTCACAGCAGCTGACATCTGTCTGCAAGGGGTGTGGCCCCCGCTTTCATTAGCAGCCTTCTTTTGGTCGTTCTGTTTTCTGGTAACACAGTGGGGTACTCAGGGCTTAGTCCCGGCGGCACCCGAGGGCTCAGGGAACAGCGTGGAAGGGGAGATGGACGCCGGGGGCCTTGTTCCCCATCCTATCTCTTGACTCAAGCCTAGGGTTCTTCTTCCTGGGTCACACCTGATCACCTGGTCACACCAGGGGTCACTCGGGCTCTGCACTCAGGAATTACTCCTGCCGGTGCTTGGGGACCATATGCGAGGGGACCAATGCCCTCCCTGCCGCCCCTGCCCTGCTGGGCCCCACTCGGTCCCTTCTTACCTTTGTCTTGGCGACTATTTCGGGAGACTCTCACCACGGGTCCTGAGCGAGGCTCCGTCTGTTCTCGCTGCGTTCATCTTTGCTGTTCAGCCAGCTCATGGCCCCGCCGATGTAACTTCTCCACCTTCTCCATTTCAGCGGGGTCCAGGTGATCGTACCTCTCCTCCTGTTGGAAGAGCGGGACTGACTTTCCAGCTAGCACTGCGGCTGGCGAGCACCAGGCGGGCCCGGCCTCACTGTCACGGGCACGGCACGCGGCGGTCCCGCACACCTTATTTCTGTGCGACTCCAGCACTTTCATGACGAGCTGGATCTTCTTTCCCCAGGTCGTTCAGGGCTCTCGGTCTCTCTTCGTGCTCCGCGTACCTGGTTTCAATCGGCTGCCCGTATTTCTGTTAGCAGAGAGACCGCCGAGGGAGCCAGAGCTGCTACCGAGTCACACAGAAAAGGAGCTCCCTCGCGCTTCTGGGAGCAGCCAGACCCGGGCGCTGACAGGGCAGGCCCCGCTGTGGCTCGAGTCGCGGGCGCCCCCACAGCCCGTACTCGCAGCAGTGCTCGGGCGTGGACCCTGAGTAGGAACAGAGCCGCTGCTTCTCAGGAATGTGGCCACACCACGACCCCAGGGGCACCAAGGGAAGGACACGGACACGCGTCGAGACCCAAGACTCACATGTGCGCTCATGCCCGGACACAGAGCGTGAGCAGGACGGCCGTCCCCACAGGACACTGACCCGCTGGCCGCGGCACCCAATTCAGAAGGCTGTGACCACGCAAGGGCAAGACCAGCAGGGGGACCATCTCGCCCACATGCCTGCACACGGCAGCAAGCGGTTCCGTAAGAGCAGAACTTCGGGGCACCGTCGAGGCGCCCTTCCAGGGGCACCGCCCACCGCTTCCCACGGGCTCCTGTCACAGAGTGTGGGGTCGGGGAGTGTGTCTGGGTGTGTCATGCGGTGTGTTTGTATCTGTGGTTTGTGTGTCTATGGTGTGTTTGTGTGTATGTATATCTGTGGTGTGACTCTGTGGTGTGTGTGTCTGTGGTGTGTGTGTGTGTCTGTGGTGTGCGTGTCTGTGGTGTGTGTGTCTGTGGTGTGTGTCTTGTGGTGTGTGTGTGTCTGTGGTGTGTGTGTCTGTGGTGTGCGTGTCTGTGGTGTGCGTGTCTGTGGGTGTGTGTCTGAGGTGTGTGTGTGTCTGTGGTGTGTGTGTGTGTCTGTGGTGTGTGTGTGTCTCGGTGTGTGTCTGTGGGGGTGTGTGTCTGTGGGTATGTCTGTGGTGTGTATGT
This sequence comes from Cryptotis parvus, assembly GCA_021461705.1. Taxonomy (NCBI): domain Eukaryota; kingdom Metazoa; phylum Chordata; class Mammalia; order Eulipotyphla; family Soricidae; genus Cryptotis; species Cryptotis parvus. Next base: position 2,033 of record JAJIBD010011976.1, read on the forward strand.
CTGAGGTGTGCATGTCTGTGGGGTGTGTGTCTGTGGTGTGTGTGTCTGAGGTGTGCGTGTCTGTGGGGTGTGTGTCTGTGGTGTGCGTGTCTGTGGTGTGTTGTCTGCGGTGTGTGCGGCCACCCCTCAGGAGGCAGCGGCTCCCGGGGGCTCCTCTGAGTTTCCTGAGTCCTGCCCGGCGCCCGGAAGTCTCACCCTCAGCTCCTGCAGCTTATCCACATACACCTGCTTAGGCTGGTCCTCTCCCTCCTCATAAAGCCAGTTTTCCGTGTCTTCTAATACGGCCGACAGTTTGTTTACATCCTAGGACACATTTAAGAGAAAGGGATTAAAATACTCTGCTATCAAAAGGCAAAAGGACACTGTACAAGTGTAAAAGACGGAATTTCAGAGTCTCCTGACTCGCTACTTGGACACACCTTCACCATTCTTCTGCAATTGAGCCTTTACAATTAAGAAGCTTTCAAACCAAATATGCTCACGAAGAATGACAGAGATACTGTATTGTCACATGTATGTTCAAGATAATTCTGTATTTGTCACATGTATGTTCAGATAAATCTGTATTTGTCACATGTATGTTCAGATAAATCTGTATTTGTCACATGTATGTTCAAGACAAATCTGTATTTGTCACATGTATGTTCAGATAAATCTGTATTTGTCACATGTATGTTCAAGACAAATCTGTATTTGTCACATGTATGTTCAGATAAATCTGTATTTGTCACATGTATGTTCAAGACAAATCTGTATTTGTCACATGTATGTTCAGATAAATCTGTATTTGTCACATGTATGTTCAGATAAATCTGTATTTGTCACATGTATGTTCAAGACAAATCTGTATTTGTCACATGTATGTTCAGATAAATCTGTATTTGTCACATGTATGTTCAAGATAAATCTGTATTTGTCACATGTATGTTCAGATAAATCTGTATTTGTCACATGTATGTTCAAGACAAATCTGTATTTGTCACATGTATGTTCAAGACAAATCTGTATTTGTCACATGTATGTTCAGATAAATCTGTATTTGTCACAGGTATGTTCAAGACAAATCTGGCCTTTCCAAAGCTGGCTGTCGCGCAGCCACTAAGAACTCTCCATCCGCTGTCTCCTCAGGAGACCCATGGCCCCTCCCGCTTTTTGCCAGGCGCCGTGAAGCTGATGCTTCCTCCAGCACGTATGCTCACACTCACGCTCACGCATTCACAGACTACACACACGCATACACATTCCACACACACTCAGACACATCCACACGCGTACGCACACTCATACACACATAATCAATCACACTCAGACACACAATCATACACATACTCACTCAGACACACACACTCATATACACTCACACACATCCACATCACAGGCGTACGCATGGTCACACACACTCACACTGCTCTTGGGAGCAGTCAGCGAGGCCATAAGCTCCCGCACCCCCATTCTCTCTCTCTCTCGGCTCTCTCTCACCTCGGGCGTGAGGGAAGGGCTCGTACAAGGAGCCCAGCTTGTCCCTGAAGTCATACACATATTCCTCGGCGGCGTTCTTGGCGTCGTTCCCTTCCTTCTCCAGCTTGTCTTGCATTATCATCTTGCCCTGCGCAGGGAGCCGCTCATCAGTGCCCACCACGGACACTGGAGCAGGGACTGGAAACCCAAACCGCTACGGCCGCCTCCACCCCCTGGAAGTGTGCTGGGGTGACAGGGAAGCAGAGAGCCGCCATCACTGCAGAGAAGACCGGTGGCTCCTCGCAAAGCAAACCAGGAGTTATCACAGGGCCTGACATTCCCGCAGGCACAGAGCCGACCGCCGACACCTGGGCTGTTCACTGCAGCGTCACTCACGACGCTGCCCCCGAGATGCGCAGTCGGTGGAGAGAAACCGTGTGTGAGCATGGCCCAGCGGTGGCACGGTCACACACGGCTGCGCACTGACCAGTGTCATCTCTCCAGTGTCAGAGGCACGGGCATGATTCTGCACAACCAGCACACATGGAACGTGGCTGCCGGGCCTGGCCACACGGCTCGCGGTCTCTCGTGGCACTGTGTGCTGGTAAGCCCCGGGCTCCCCCGCCGCTCGGTGACAAGCTGCCCGGGCCTGGCCACGCGGCTCGCGGGTCTCTCGTGGCACCGTGTGCTGGTAAGCCGGGCTCCCCCGCCGCTTCGGCGACAAGCTACGGCACCCTCCTGTCACCAACCCTCATCTTGGGACCCTGAGAGCAGGCAGGTGGCACCAACCACCGGCCCCGACCACACAGTGAGGGCGGAACGCACTGCCCCCCGTGAGCCTGAGGACCACCACGGGAGCGGGAGCAGACAGCGGCCTGTGTGTGCACCTGAGGGCGTGTGATGGCCAGGGTCAGTGTATGCAGCAGGAAAGTGTCCCCGAGAGCGTGGGGCTGCCAAGGCGCAGGCCGGCCTCGGGCAATGTGGACGGTGCTCTGGTTGAGACGGGCTCGACGCAGCCGTGCCCCTCTGGCAGAGAGCCCGCGCCCCTCACGCACCTCGTTCTCGATGTAGCTGTTGAGCAGGTCCTGGCCCAGCTGCCCGCACAGGCGGCTCTGGACGGGCAGGTCGGTGCTCTTGACCTTCCCCTTCTTCGCCGTCTGGTTCAGCCGCTCCTGTTTGTCCGAAGACGCAGACTGCAAGGGAGAGGAGAAACAGCGGCAATTTCCAAGCGAGCGCATCGAGATTTCATTTATTTATTTTTTATTAAATTTTTTTTCTTTTGGTTTTGGGTCACACCCGGCGATGCTCAGGGGTTCCTCCTCGTCCTGTGCTCAGGAATTACTCCTGACAGGGTTCAGTGACCGCACGCGGCGTTGGGGATCGAACCCGTGTTGGTCGTGTGCAAGGCTGTGCTATTGCTCCGGCCCCACAAATAGATTTTAAAAGCGGTTCCAGGGGGCCGGAGCCATAGTCCAGTGAGTAAGGCGTTTGCCTTGCATGTGGCCGGCCCATGCCGGCCCAGGTTCAATCCCTGGCATCCCATACGGTCCCCCGAGCACGACCAGAAGTAATTCCTGAGTGCAGAGCCAAGAAAAACCCCTGAGGATCACCGGTGTGACCCCAAAAAAGCAAAAAAAACCCCATAAATAAAATAAAATAATATTTATTATTATATAATGAATATATATTATTTATTATTAGTAGTAATAATAATAAATAACATTTATTATTATTATTAGCGGGAGTGCACTGTGGGCGGGGGCATCGCTCTCTGACCTAAGGGCTAGGATCAGGGCTGGGGAGGCACTAGGCCCTGAAAAGAGAGAGAGTGGCCGCATCCCGTCTCACGGCTGGCCTTCACTTGCTCCTGTGCTGACCACTTTGTCTCTCTGGACCTCCATTTACCCGTTGTTTGTTTGGGGGCCACACCTGCCAGTACTCGGATGTGGAAAATAGAGGCCCTCATGGAGTGGGGGTCGTCTGGCTTGTTGTGAGGCTCTGCTGGGGTGGCGGGCAGTCTTTTTTTAATCCGGCCCAGGTATGCTGATCCAGAGACAGACATGGGACAGAGCTGCTACTGGCTCTCCCTGTGCCCAGCTGCTCACGAGGCACCCTAGAGGGATGGCAGGTTCTAGCTCTGGCCCGCCACCCCAGCAGAGCCTCACAACAAGCCAGACAACCCCCCACTCCATGAGGGCCTCCATTTCCACATCCGGACTTCCCCGTCGTCAGAACTCCACCCAGCAGACCAGCCTATCACAGCCCAGCTCGCGCGGCCCAATGCTGGATTTTAGAGGACTACAAGAGTATGCTACCCGCACGACAGAGCCTGGCAAGCTACCCGTGTCGTATTTGATATGCCAAATACCAATAACAATTATAGATTCATTCCCATGACCTGATGGGATGGTTTGAGGCTCTTTATGTTCCTGGAGCAAGCGGTGCCCTTGGGCTTTACTTGCATGAGACAGGACATATGGAGATGTTAATGGTGCCCGCTCGAGCAAATCGGAGATCAAAAGGAAGACAGTGATACAGTGAATAAAAAAAAATAATAAAAGTGGTTCCAGGTGAAGTAAAATGGTGAAAAAATGTCACTGCCTGCTCTGCTTGTCTCAAAATGTCACTTGACACTCTGCTTACCTCACAACTCTCAGTACCCACTCTGCTTACCTCACACCTGTCACTACCCACTCTGCTTACCTCACTAACTGTCACTACCCACTCTGCTTACCTCACAACTGTCACTACCCACTCTGCTTACCTCACACCTGTCACTACCCACTGTTTACCTCACACCTGTCACTACCCACTCTGCTTACCTCACACCTGTCACTACCCACTCTGCTTACCTCACACCTGTCACTACCCACTCTGCTTACCTCACACCTGTCACTACCCACTCTGCTTACCTCACACCTGTCACTACCCACTTTTACCACACACCTGTCGCTACCCACTCTGCTTACCTCACACCTGCTCACTACCCACTCTGTTTACCTCTGAACTGTCACTACCCACTCTGTTTATCTCAGAACTGTCACTACCCACTATGCTTACCTTATACCTGTCACTACCCACTCTGCTTACCTCAAACTGTTACTACTCACTCTGCTTACCCCACAACTGTCTCTACCCACTCTGCTATCCTCACAACTGTCACTACCCACTCTGTTTACCTCCACACCTGTCACTACCCACTGGGCTTACCTCATAACTGTCACTACCTACTCTGTTTACCTCACAACTGTCACTACCGACTCTGCATACCTCACAACTGTCTCTACCCACTCTGCTTACCTCAAACTGTCACTACCCACTCTGCTCTCTTCACACCTGTCGCTACCCAATCTCCTTACCCCACAACTGTCACTACCCAAGCTGTTTACCTCACAACTGTCTATACACACTCTGCTTACGTCACAACTGTCACTACCAACTTTGCTTACCTCACACCTGTCACTACCACTGCTTACCTCACAACTGTCACTACCCACTCTGCTTACCTCACACCTGTCACTACCCAATCTGCTTACCCCACAACTGTCACTACCAACTATGCTTACCTCACAACTGTCACTACCCACTCTGCTTACCTCACAACTGTCTCTACCCACTGTTTATCTCACAACTGTCACTACCCAATCTGCTTACCCCACAACTGTCACTACCCACTATGCTTACCTCACAACTGTCACTACCCAATCTGCTAACCTCACAACTGTCACTACGCACTCTGTTTATCTCAGAAATGTCACTACCCACTATGCTTACCTCACAACTGTCACTACCCACTTTGCTTACCTCCTAACTGTCACTACCCAATCTGCTTACCCCACAACTGTCACTACCCAATATGCTACCTCACAACTGTCACTACCCACTCTGCTTATGTCACAACTGTCTCTACCCACTCTGTTTATCTCAGAACTGTCACTAACCACTATGCTTACCTCACAACTGTCTCTACCCACTCTGCTTACCTCACAACTATCTCTACTCACTCTGCTTACCTCACAACTGTCTCTACCCACTCTGCTTACATCACAACTGTCACTACCCACTCTGTTTATCTCAGAACTGTCACTACCCACTCTGCTTACCTCACAACTGTCACTACCCAATCTGTTTACCTCTACAACTGTCACTACCCACTCTGCTTACCTCACACCTGTCACTATCCACTCTGCTTACCTCACAACTGTCTCTACCCACTCTGCTTACATCACAACTGTCACTACCCACTGTTTATCTCAGAACTGTCACTACCCACTCTGCTTACCTCACAACTGTCACTACCCAATCTGCTTACCTCACAACTGTCACTACGCACTCTGTTTATCTCAGAAATGTCACTACCCACTATGCTTACCTCACAACTGTCACTACCCACTTTGCTTACCTCACAACTGTCACTACCCAATCTGCTTACCCCACAACTGTCACTACCCAATATGCTTACCTCACAACTGTCACTACCCACTCTGCTTATGTCACAACTGTCTCTACCCACTCTGTTTATCTCAGAACAGTCACTACCCACTATGCTTACCTCACAACTGTCTCTACCCACTCTGCTTACCTCACAACTATCTCTACTCACTCTGTTTATCTCAGAACTGTCACTACCCACTCTGCTTACCTCACAACTGTCACTACACAATCTGCTTACCTCAAACTGTCACTATCCACTCTGTTTATCTCAGAACTGTCACTACCCACTATGCTTACCTCACAACTGTCACTACCCACTCTGCTTACCTCACAACTGTCACTATCCACTCTGCTTACCTCACAACTGTCTCTACCCACTCTGCTTACATCACAACTGTCACTACCCACTCTGTTTATCTCAGAACTGTCACTACCCACTCTACTTACCTCACACCTGTCACTACCCAATCTGTTTACCTCACAACTGTCACTACCCACTCTGCTTACCTCACAACTGTCACTATCCACTCTGCTTACCTAACACCTGTCACTACCCACGATGCTTACCTCACAACTGTCACTACCCACTTTGCTTACCTCACACCTGTCACTACCCAATCTGCTTACCCCAACTGTCACTACCAACTATGCTTACCTCACAACTGTCACTACCCACTCTGTTTATCTCAGACACTCACTACCCACTATGCTTAACTCACAACTGTCTCTACCCACTCTGCTTACCTCACACTGGTCAGTACCCAATCTGCTTACCTCACAACTGTCTCTACCCACTCTGTTTATCTCAGAACCTCACTACCCACTATGCTTAACTCACAACTGTCTCTACCCACTCTGCTTAACTCACAACTGTCTCTACCCACTCTGCTTAACTCACACGGGTCAGTACCCACTCTGTTTACCTCACAACTGTGACTACCCACTCTGCTCTCTTCACACCTGTCGCTACCCAATCTCCTTACCCCACAACTGTCACTACCCAATCTGTTTACCTCACAACTGTCTATACACACTCTGCTTACCTCACACCTGTCAATACCCAATCTGTTTACCTCACAACTGTCACTACCCAGTCTGCTTCACACAAAGTCACTACCAACTTTGCTTACCTCACACCTGTCACTACCCACTTTGCTTCCCTCAAAACTGTCACTACCCATTCTGCTTACCTCACACCTGTCACTACCCAATCTGCTTACCCCACAACTGCCACTACCCAATATGCTTACCTCACAACTGTCACTACCCACTATGCTTACCTCACAACTGTCACTACCCACTTTGCTTACCTCACAACTGTCACTACCCAATCTGCTTACCCCACAACTGTCACTACCCAATATGCTTACCTCACAACTGTCACTACCCACTCTGCTTATGTCACAACTGTCTCTACCCACTCTTTTTTATCTCAGAACTGTCACTACCCACTATGCTTACCTCACACCTATCACTATCCACTCTGTTTACCTCACACCTGTCACTACCCACTCTGTTTACCTCACACCTGTCACTATCCACTCTGCTTACCCCACAACTGTCACTACCCACTTTGCTTACCTCACACCTATCAGTACCCACTTTGCTTACCTCACAACTGTCACTACCCACTCTGCTTACCTCACACCTGTCACTACCCACTCTGTTTACCTCACACCTGTCACTATCCACTCTGCTTACCCCACAACTGTCACTACCCACTTTGCTTACCTCACACCTATCAGTACCCACTTTGCTTACCTCACAACTGTCACTACCCACTCTGCTTACCTCACACCTGTCACTACCCATTCTGCTTCCCCACAACTGTCACTACCCACTTTGCTTACCTCACAACTGTCACTACCCACTCTGCTTACCTCACACCTGTCACTACCCACTCTGCTTACCCCACAACTGTCACTACCCACTTTGCTTACCTCACACCTATCACTACCCACTTTGCTTCCTCACAACTGTCACTACCCACTCTGCTTACCCCCACAACTGTCAATACCCACTTTGCTTACCTAACACCTGTCACTACCCACTTTGCTTACCTCACAACTGTCACTACCCACACTGCTTACCTCACACCTGTCACTACCCAATCTGCTTTCCCACAACTGTCACTACCAACTATGCTTACTTCACAACTGTCACTACCCACTCTGCTTACCTCACAACTGTCTCTACCCACTGTTTATCTCAGAACTGTAACTACCCACTATGCTTACCTCACAACTGTCACAACTCACTCTGCTTACCTCACAACTGTCACTACCCACTCTGATTATCTCAGAACTGTCACTACCCACTCTGCTTACCTTACACCTGTCACTACCCAATCTATTTACCTCACATCTGTCACTACTCACTCTGTTTATCTCAGAACTGTCACTACCCACTATGCTTACCTCAAAACTGTCACAACTCACTCTGCTTACCTCACAACTGTCACTACCCACTCTGATTATCTCAGAACTGTCACTACCCACTCTGCTTACCTCACACCTGTCACTATCCACTGTTTACCTCACACCTGTCACTAACCACTCTGTTTACCTCACATCTGTCACTACCCACTCTGCTTACCTCACACCTGTCACTATCCACTCTGCTTACCTCACACCTGTCACTACCCACTCTGTTTACCTCCTACAACTGTCACTACCCACTCTGTTTACCTCAGAACTGTCATACCCACTCTGCTTACCTCACAACTGTCACTACCCACTCTGCTTACCTAACAACTGTCTCCACCCACTCTGCTTACCTCATAACTGTCACTACCCACTCTGTTTACCTCACAACTGTCACTACCCACTATTTACCTCACAACTGTCACTACCCAATCTGCTTACCTCACAACTGTCACTACCCTCTGCTTACCTCACACCTGTCACTACCCACTCTCTTTTACCTCACAATTGTCTCTACCCACTCTGCTTTCCTCACAACTGTCACTACCCACTCTGCTTACCTCACAACTGTCAGTACCCACTCTGCTCACCTCACACCTGTCACTACCTACTCTGCTTACCTCAATTGTCTCTATCCACTCTGCTTACCTCACACCTGTCACTACCCACTCTGCTTACCTCCCAACTGTCAGTACCCACTCTGCTCACCTTACACCTGTCACTACCCACTCTGCTTACCTCACACCTGTCACTACCCACTCTGCTTACCTAACAACTGTCTCTACCCACTCTGCTTACCTCCCAACTGTCACTACCCACTGTTTACCTCACAACTGTCACTACCCACTCTGCTTACCTCACAACTGTCACTTACCCACTCTGCTTACCTAACAACTGTCTCTACCCACTCTGCTTACCTCACAACTGTCACTACCCACTGTTTACCTCACACCTGTCACTACCCACTTTGCTTACCTCAGAACTGTCACTACCCACTCTGCTCATCTCACACCTGTCACTACCCAATCTGCTTACCCCACAACTGTCACTACCCACTATGCTACCTCACAACTGTCACTACCCACTCTGCTTAACTCACAACTGTCTCTACCCACTCTGCTTACCTCAACTGTCATTACCAACTGTTTACCTCACACCTGTCACTACCACTCTGCTTACTTCACACCTGTTACTACCCACTCTGCTTACCTCACAACTGTCACTACCCACTCTGCTTACCTCACACCTGTCACTACCCACTATGCTTACCTCACACCTGTCACTACCCACTCTGCTCACCTCACACCTGTCACTACCCACTCTGCTCACCTGACACCTGTCAGTATCCACTGTGCTTACCTCACAACTCTCACCCACTCTGCTTACCTCACAACTGTCACTACCACTCTGCTTACCTCACACCTATCACTACCCACTGTTTACCTCACAACTGTCACTACCCACTGTTTACTTCACAACTGTCACTACCCAATCTGCTTACCTCACACCTGTCACTACCCACTCTGCCTACCTCACAACTGTCACTACCCACTCTGCCTACCTCACAATTGTCACTACCCACTCTGTTTACCTCATAAATCCTTAATGCTGACATCAGTTCACACTAGCTCTTTCTACACTGGAAACACGGGGCTGGAAAAATAGATTAAAACCCAGGACATGCCAACATCACTCTTGGGGAGGGTGATCACGAGAAGAAAGGGATGAGTGTCTGTGGTCTTGTGGCCCGAGCCGCCAGTGTGGGACGCTCAACAGCTGTGTCCAGCCCAAGGCTCACGTCCAAGAGTTCTGTGCGGCCACATAGAACACCCAAGTGCGTCTGAGTAGTGCTGCCGCCGAGGGGTGCAGGCAGCTGCGCAGGATGAGGCTCAGTGGGGGCGGGGGACAGGGAGGGATGGACGCTGAGACAAGGAGGTGCCAGCTAACCACAGCACCTGAGCCCACCTCAGAGCCCTTGGCCTCATGCTTTGCTTGTTGCTGGCTAAGGGCCACCCTGCATGCTCAGGGCTGACTCCTGGCTGTGTGCTCAGGGATCGCTCCCAGTGGGGCCAGTGGGGCTGGGGTCCTGTGGGTGCCAGAGATGGCGCTGGCCTGGCTGTGTAAATGGCAAGTTCCCTCCCTGCAGAGCTATGACTCTGGCCCCAGAGCCCTTAGCCTTATTTATTTATTTATTTATTTATTTATTTTTATTTATTTATTTATTTTTGCTTTTTTGGGTCACACCCGGCTATGCTCAGGGGTTACTCCTGGCTCTGCACTCAGGAATTACTCCTGGCGGTGCTGGGGGACCATATGGGATGCCGGGGATCGAACCGGGCCGGCACAGGCAGGCACGTGCAAGGCAAACGCCCTACCCGCTGGGCTATCGGCTCTGGCCCGAGAGCCCTTAGCTTTAAAAAGCAAGACAGCGGGCAATGCATTTGCCGTGCGTGTGGTCCGCCTGGGCTCGGTCCCTGGCATCCCCTTTGGTGCCCTGCCAGGAGAGGTGCCTAAGCAGAGAGCCAGGAGAAACGCCTGAGCAAAGCCAGGTTACCCAAAATCCATCACCCCAAAGTTGCTGTTAACAGCTGAATAAAACAAGTTTCATGATTTTAATGATTTGATAGGTGAGGAATCACTTTATATTATCTTATGATGGGACCCTTCTCACTCAAAGTCCAACACGGCATCTTGAAAACCTCCTGGCACGTGTGTGGACAAAGCCTCAGCTGCGCCCCTTTCTGATTGGGCCACACCGGAAGACGGCGGCAAGCCCCGCCTCCCACGGCGACGCCCCCTTTCCGATTGGGCCCCACGCAGAAGACAGCGGCAAGCCCCGCCCCTCTCACGGCGGCGCCCCCTTTCTGATTGGGCCACACGCAGAAGACGGCGGCAAGCCCCGCCCCTCCACGGCGACGCCCCCTTTCTGATTGGGCCACACCCAGAAGACGGCGGCAAGCCCGCCCCCCCTCCCGCGCGAGTGGTCTCTGGCCTCACCTTCCCCGCGGCTCCCGCGTGCTCCTCCTCCTCCTCCGTGTGCTCCGTGGGGCACCTCTGCGCGCCTTCTTCCTGCTCCAGCTGCATTTTATCCTGGAAGCAGAGCCGGGCGGGCGGGCGGGCGGGAGAGAGCACGGGTGAGGCGTGGCGCCCATCGCGCCCACATGCCCCATGGGCTATCCTCCCTTTCCTTTCCTGATCAGCCGCAGGGCAGAGCCCTCCTGCGGGAGCCCAGGGCCCCACTCTGGCTGCCCCGCCACGAAAGCTGCTCCGGGAGCGCCAGGTGACAGCGCAGACTTCGCTCACTGACCCCGCAGCTCGGGACGGCTCCTCACTCCCCAGGAAGGACAGACGGGACAGACTGGGCTCTCGAGAGCGACAAGCATTTGTCTAGGCAGACGGGACTGACTGTCTAGGCCTCGTTCGGCAGTGGGGAATGACAGGCAGGAACCAGGGAGACGCTCGGGAAACACTTCGGCGCAGGCACCGGGCCACTCGTGAGGCGAGACAAGGGCCGTCCCGCCTGTACTCCTGCCGGGCTGCCACTCTGCCGGTGGGCAGCGCTCTGGGCCGAGTGTCCACGCACCGCGTCATTCTTGTCGCCCTTAAGGGCGCCTCCGTCTCCATGGCCAGGTCACTTTGGTCCCCCTCCACAGTCTGCTTCTCCACGACGGACGCGCCAGCCACGCTGAAGACGCCGTGGATGCTGACGCCGCACTTTGACCTTCACTTTGGAGCTGTCGCCGTCGGACTGTGGAAAAACATTCTGAATAGTGAAGCTCCCTTCAGGAAAAAGAGCGTCTGTCAGTGCGGCCTCCGGCATGCCAACGGCGCCATACGCGACAGACCCGGCGCACCACGGGGACGCAGGCTCAGGTGCCCCATACCAGGCACGGAGCGGGACCTCCCACAATGCCAGCACGCCCTCAGCCAGGTCTTCATGCCTGGCTTCAGAGCTGGCACCGAGTCAGGGCTTCACACTCGCCTCACACACACACACACACACACACACACACCCACACCCTCCCTGATGTCACACACACCACGCCCTCCCTGATGCCACACACCACACCCCCTGACGTCACACACGCCACGCCCTCCCTGGCGGCACACCACACCCTCCCTGACGTCACACAGCCACACCCTCCCTGGCGGCACACACCACACCCTCCCTGACGTCACACACGCCACACCCTCCATGACGTCACACAGCCACGCCCTCCCTGAAGTCACACACCACACCCTCCCTGACGTCACACACGCCACACCCTCCATGACGCCACACAGCCACACCCTCCCTGGAAGTCACACACACCACACCCTCCCTGACGTCACACACGCCACGCCCTCCCTGACGTCCACACACGCCACACCCTCCCTGACGTCACGCAGCCACACCCTCCCTGACATCACACACCACACCCTCCCTGACGTCACACACGCCACACCTCCCTGACGCCACACGCGCCACACCCTCCATGACGTCACACACGCCACACCCTCCCCTGACGCCACACGCGCCACACCCTCCATGACGTCACACATGCCACGCCCTCCCTAACGTCACACACGCCACGCCCTCCCTGCCGTCACACGCGCCACGCCCTCCCTGACGTCACACGCGCCACGCCCTCCCTGACGTCACACGCGCCACGCTGGCAGCCTCTGCAGAGCCTCTCTCCTGACCACACCCTTAGTTTCCAGCTCTGAGTCGGCAGCAGTCACTCAGCTGCCTAGTTCCCAACCTTCCTAGAGGCCACTCTAAGACTCCAACCATGCTTCATTTCTCAAAAAAAGTCTGAAGTACACAGTGGCTCAGCAGAGAAGAGGAGCGGCCACCCGCCAGAGCAGTGGACTCTGCCTGGGCTGGGCTGTCGCCCTGCCCTGAAGGACTCTGCGGCCAGCAGACAGGCAGGCTCCTGGCCAGTGTGTCACAGGCCCCAGGGGAGAGCCCGGGGAGCCAAGGGGCCAAGGACTGGGGTCCCTTCCTTCTCCAGGAGGTGAGCCCGGGCGGGGACACTCGCCGCGCATGTGGCGCTCTCCACAAGCAGCCTGCAGCCCGCGGGCACTCACCGATCCTGGGGTCCGGGTAAGGCACCTCCTGCAGGTGAGTGTAGAAGGCCTCCAGCTCGAAGGGCTCCTTCTTGTGGAAAGTGATGACCTTCGAGAACGGGGCCGGGTGGTTCTTCGCGAACACCTCACATTCCCTGTGGAGGGCGGGAAAGGCCATGAGGAGCCCGGAAGCGGCTTCAGGGCCGCAGGCACGCATGTTCACTCACTCGCCCGCACGCACCAGTGGGCAAAGTGCTCGCCCTTCAGGCTCTGCTGACCGCATACAAATGTAGGGGGTCAGGGACCCCTGTGCTGTGGACGGGCCAGCACAGGCTGGGGGTCAGGAACCCTGCGCTGTGGACGGGGCCAGCACAGGCTGGGGCCAGGGATCCTGCGCTGTGGACGGGGCCAGCACAGGCTGGGGTCAGGGACCTGCACTGTAGATGGGGTCAGCACAGGCTGGGGGTCAGGGACCCTGCACTGTAGATGGGGTCAGCACAGGTTGGGGGTCAGGATCCTGCGCTGTGGACGGGGCCAGCACAGGCTGGGGGCCAGGGATCCTGCGCTGTGGACGGGGCCAACACAGGCTGGGGCCAGGGATCCTGCGCTGTGGACGGGCCAGCACAGGCTGGGGGTCAGGGACCTGCACTGTAGATGGGGTCAGCACAGGCTGGGGGTCAGGGACCCTGCACTGTAGATGGGGTCAGCACAGGCTGGGGTCAGGGATCCTGCGCTGTGGACGGGGCCAGCACAGGCTGGGGGTCAGGGACCTGCACTGTAGATGGGGTCAGCACAGGCTGGGGTCAGGGAACCTGTGCTGTGGACGGGGCCAGCACAGGCTGGGGGTCAGGGACCTGCGCTGTGGACAGGGCCAGCACAGGCTGGGGGTCAGGAACCCTGCGCTGTGGACGGGCCAGCACAGGCTGGGGGTCAGGGACTCTGCGCTGTGGACGGGGCCAGCACAGGCTGGGGTCAGGGACCTGCACTGTGGACGGGCCAGCACAGGCTGGGGGTCAGGGACCTGCACTGTAGACAGGGCCAGCACAGGCTGGGGTCAGGGACCCTGCACTGTAGATGGGGTCAGCACAGGCTGGGGTCCAGGGATCCTGCGCTGTGGACGGGGCCAGCACAGGCTGGGGGCCAGGGACCTGCACTGTGGACGGGGCCAGCACAGGCTGGGGGTCAGGGACCTGCACTGTAGACAGGGCCAGCACAGGCTGGGGGTCAGGGACCTGCACTGTGGACAGGGCCAGCACAGGCTGGGGTCAGGAACCCTGCGCTGTGGACGGGGCCAGCACAGGCTGGGGTCAGGGACCTGCACTGTAGATGGGGTCAGCACAGGCTGGGGGTCAGGGACCCTGCACTGTAGATGGGGTCAGCACAGGCTGGGGTCAGGGATCCCTGCGCTGTGGACGGGGCCAGCACAGGCTGGGGGCCAGGGATCCTGCGCTGTGGACGGGGCCAGCACAGGCTGGGGGTCAGGGACCTGCACTGTAGATGGGGTCAGCACAGGCTGGGGGTCAGGGACCCTGCACTGTAGATGGGGTCAGCACAGGCTGGGGGTCAGGGATCCTGCGCTGTGGACGGGCCAGCACAGGCTGGGGGTCAGGGACCTGCACTGTAGATGGGGTCAGCACAGGCTGGGGTCAGGGAACCTGTGCTGTGGACGGGCCAGCACAGGCTGGGGGTCAGGGACCTGCGCTGTGGACAGGGCCAGCACAGGCTGGGGTCAGGAACCCTGCGCTGTGGACCGGGCCAGCACAGGCTGGGGGTCAGGGACTCTGCGCTGTGGACGGGGCCAGCACAGGCTGGGGGTCAGGGACCTGCACTGTGGACGGGGCCAGCACAGGCTGGGGGTCAGGGACCTGCACTGTAGACAGGGCCAGCACAGGCTGGGGGTCAGGGACCTGCACTGTGGACAGGGCCAGCACAGGCTGGGGGTCTGGAATCCTGCGCTGTGGACGGGCCAGCATAGGCTGAGGGTCAGGGACCCTGCGCTGAGGAGGCCCAAGGGGCCATTTGCCTTGCATGCGGCCAACCTGGGTTCAATCCCTGGCACCCCTTAGGGTCCCCTGAGCACCGCCAGGAGTAATTCCTGAGTACAGAGCCAGGAGTCACCCCGAGCATCGCCTGGTGTGGTCCAAACACTAAAAAATAAATAAATCTATACTTAAACATAGAAATCATGTATGCTCTGGTGGTTCACAAATGCTTCGTATTCAGTCTCCTCACCGTGAGCAAATCCGAAGGAACAGAAAGCCCTTCCCTGTGCAAGGACCTACCCAGCCCCGTCTTCAGAAGAGGTCTTCCAGCGGAGGGTGATGGAGTAGGGGACAAGGTCTGTGATGGAGAACTCGCGCACCTTGAAGGCAGGGGAAAGAATCGCACACTGGAAGGAAAGACCGGATGTCTCCGTCAGCAGCTGGAAGTGCCACGACAGCAGGGGCAGCCAGGCCCGAGGGACAGGGCCTCCTCCATGTCACTGGGCTCTGCCAACAGCACTTCCAAACTGAAAGCACCAGGGGCTGGAACGCAGCACAGCAGGGAGGGGCTGGCCGTGCCCTAACACAAGTTCCATCCCACATGCATCCCAGGCAGCCCCAAAGAGCACAGAGCCAGGGAGTAAACCCTGAACACTGCCGGGTCTGACCCATGACAGCAGGAAGCGCCAGACTGGTCTTGCTGTGACCTGACAGAAACTACACACAGACCAACTCCCATCTGTGACAAGACAGAAACCACACACAGACGAACACCCAGCTGTGACCTGACAGAAACCACACACAGACCAACTCCCAGCTGTGACCCGACAGAAACCACACACAGACCAACTCCCAACTGTGACCTGACAGAAACCACACACAAACTCCCAGCTGTGACCTGACAGAAACCACACACAGACCAACTCCCAACTGTGACCTGACAGAAACACACACAAACTCCCAGCTGTGACCTGACAGAAACCACACACAGACCAACTCCCAGCTGTGACCCGACAGAAACCACACACAGACCAACTCCCAACTGTGACCTGACAGAAACACACACAAACTCCCAGCTGTGACCTGACAGAAACCACACACAGACCAACTCCCAACTGTGACCTGACAGAAACACACACAAACTCCCAGCTGTGACCTGACAGAAACCACACACAGACCGACTCCCAGCTGTGACCTGACAGAAACACACACAAACTCTCAGCTGTGACATGACAGAAACCACACACAGACCGACTCCCAGCTGTGACCTGACAAACACACACAGACTAACTCCCAGTTGTGACCTGACAGAAACACACAAACTCCCAGCTGTGACCTGACAGAAACACACACAAACTCCCAGCTGTGACCTGACAGAAACCACACAGACCGACTCCCAGCTGTGACCTGACAGAAACACACACAGACTAACTCCCAGTTGTAACCTGACAGAAACACACACAGACTAACTCCCAGTTGTAACCTGACAGAAACACACACAAACTCCCAGCTGTGACCTGACAGAAACACACACAAACTCCCAGCTGTGACCTGACAGAAACACACACAGACCGACACCCAGCTGTGACCTGACAGAAACCACACAGACTGACACCCAGCTGTGACCTGACAGAAACCACACAGACTGACTTCTATCTGTGACCTGACAGAAACCACACATAGACCGACTCCCAGCTGTGACCTGACAGAAATACACAGACCGACTCCCAGCTGTGACCTGACAGAAACCACACACAGACTGACTCCCAGCTGTGACCTAACAGAAAACCACACACAGACCGACTCCCAGCTGTGACCTGACAGAAACCACACACAGACCGACTCCCAACTGTGACCTGACAGAAACCACACATAGATCGACTCCCAGCTGTGACCTGACAGAAACTACACACAAACTGATTCCCAGCTGTGACCTGACAGAAATCAGACACTCCTAGCTGTCACCCAACAGAAACCACACACAGACTGACTCCCAGTTGTGACCTGACAAATCAGACTACCAGCTGAGACCTGACAGAAACCACACAGACTAACTCCTAGCTGTGACTGACAGAAACAACACACAGACTTCCAGCTGTTACCTGACAGAAATCACACAGACCGACTTCCAGCTGTGAGCTGACAGAAATCAGACTCCCAGCTGTCACCCAACAGAAACCACACACAGACTGACTCCCAGCTGTGACCTGACAGAAACCACACACAGAACAACTCCCAGCTGTGACCTGACAGAAATCACACACATACTCAACGCTGTGTAACTTGACAGAAACCATACACAAACTCCCAGCTGTGGTCTGACAGAAACCACAGACTAACTCCTAGCTGTGACCTCACAAAAATCACACACATACAGCTGTGACTTGACAGAAACTACACACAGACTGACTCCTAGCTCTGACCTGACAGAAACCATAGACTGACTCCTACCTGACCTGGCAGACACCACACACAGACTGACTTCCAGCTGTGATCTGACAGAAACCACTCACAGACTTACTCCCAGCTGTGACATGACAGACTGACTCCCAGCTAAAGTCTTATGTATTTTTGTGAAGCTGAGTATTGAGCATGAGGCCTCCCACACACAAAGCCAGGCTCCCATGGAGGAGCATCAGCACTTCACAGGCTCTGGTGTGGAAGAATGCACAGCCTCACGCTGTAGGGTCGGCACGTGGCGGGAGACCACACCAAATCACTGCTGCCTCAGTGGGCTTCAGTGGCCCAGGGAGCCACACACCTGTAGGGCACAGCCTCTGGCCACGGCCTCGTCTGCGTTCAGGGTGGTGCTCACTTCCTTGCTGAAGAACCTGGTGATGTGCTCTTTCACGCGGGGATCCGTGTGGCGCCCCCACGATCTCTACGCTAGCTTATGTCTTCACGCTGCAAGTCTGGGAAACACGACATGCAACTGTGAACGAGGCCACGAGGCCACGGCACCTGGCAGAGCAGTCTGCTCTGGAGGTCCCGCAGGGAGGTAGAGGCGGCACATCTGGAGCCCAGGCAGCTTGCCAGGCCCTGCGTGGCAGCGAGGGAGGGCAGCAAGCACCTCGCAGCACCCACTCTGGTCCCACAAGCTCCTGGAGCAGGCCAGCAGCTGGGGGCGACAGACACGTGCGCCCACCTGGGCCCTCTGCTTTTAGATCCTGTCCCCACGCACACCCACACCACCGTGGCCAGCCCCCTGCGGGAGTCAGGATGGACTGTGAACCCTGGGGCAGCCCCCCGCCCACGGCACTGAATGCAGATGAGCCTTCTCCTCTGAGAATGCACAGGCCAGCACCAGGGGACACTCTCTGCCCTGACCGTGCAACCCATGAAGCACACTCCGCTTCACGGCCAGGGCCAGGATGGCCACTTACTAGCTTGTTCCAGCACCGCCTTCAGTGGTGGCTCAACTCTTGCCAGGAGGAAGCGCACAACTGTTCAAACTGAGCCCTGTGAGGAAACGGAGTGACCCTGTGGCGTGGGCTAAGGCGTGTCAGGGCTGGTGTGGAGCTCGGCACGCCCGCCCGCCTGCTCCCGGCACCAGCGGGTGTGGCTTAACTGGGTCCCAGCCCCACCCCAGTCAGCATGTCCTCCAAGACCAGGGCATGGGAAGCAGCGGGCTGAAGGGAAACAGAGGGCGGCGCACACGGCCGACCTGTTCATTTTGCTAGACACGTCGAAGTCGTTCATAAAGCACTCGACGTTCAGAGGCAGGTCGGAGGCGTTGGCGCTCATCAGCTTCTTCAGCTTCTCGCACTCCTGGTACAGGCGCAGCAAGGCCCGAGAGTTTTCTTTCACGCTGAGCTTGTATTTGGTCTTGAACTCGTCACAGAAGTAGTCCACCAAAGCCTCATCGAAGTTCCTGCCGCCCAAGTAGGGGTCAAAGGTGGTGGCCAGGACCTGTGGAGTGCAAAACCAGCAGTGGGCTTTAGCAATGCTCATGGCTTAGGAGATCAACAAAGCACAGCTTGCAAGTTAAAAATCAAAGTCAAGAGCATGTCAAAAGGCCGGTGCTGGAGTCACCGTGATCAACCACACGGTCGCCCGTGGTCAAGAACTCTGGGCAGTATTGACTGCAACCCAGGGAAAATTCTGACTTTGAGACACTGTCCTGCAGCAACAAAAATGCCCTCAGCTCACAACCTCTACTTCCACAGCCACGAAGGGAGGATCAGCCAAGAATCACGCGTCTTTATTTTCTGGTCTTGGGGTCGCATCTGGTGGTGCTCAGGGGAACAATACGGTGTGCTGAGCCTTGGATCTGTGAGCCGGGATCATTCCTGACAGGTTTGGGGGACCATATGGGATGCCAGGGACTGAATCCAGCTTGGCTGCCTGCGAGGCAAGTGCCCTACCCACACTATTCTAGAACCAAGTTTAAGAGGGTAAACAAGTAACCAGATCAGAAATCCACAACAGCCAAAATGCAGTGAAAAGGTCTGAAATGCTGCGATGGTTCATTCACAAAGCAGGAATGAGGCTACTGTCAGAATCACTTAGTGACGTGTTTGAGGAGCATCACTACGGCCTTCACGTGGTCACCTGCTGGCCGCCACTAAATGTTTTGCTTAACGTGATACTCTCCAGCTCCAAGCTGCAGAAAACACAGCATCTTTCCTTATATCACAGGGTGTGTATATGTGCTACATTGGCACGTGATAGGGTCCAATGGAAATGTTACTGGCACCCGCTCGAGCAAATCGATGAATAACGGGATTCAAGTGATCAAGTGATCAAGTGTATATGTGCGACTTCTTTATTAATCTGAAGTTGGACATTTGGGTTGTTTCCATGTCCTGACTAAAATATTAAGTATTGCAATGAACAGTTACTGTTTTGGGAGGTCTGTTTTGGGGTCCCACCCAAACGGTGCTCAGGGTTCGCTCCTGGCCGTGTTCGAGAGACCCTTTATGGTGCTGGGAATCCGACCAGACTCAGCCTTGGGCGGGCAAACGCTGCTAACAGTGGACCATCAGGCCTCTGTGTTTGTGTTTTGAGGGTAGAGCCAAGAAGTGGAATTGACTGGTGAGAACACAATTCTCCCTCTCCAAGGGAGCAGCACACCCAGCTCGGGCTTACTCCTGGCTCTGCATCCAGGAGTCACTTCTGATGGGCTCAGGGTGCTGGGGATTGAGCCTGGGTCAGCCCATGCAAGGTGCGTGCATTACCTGCTCTGATTTCTCTGGCCCCTAAGTCTTTATTTTCTGAGAAATCTCCAAGTTGCTTTCTCGAGGCTAACCTGACGGCATTCCTGGCACCAGGGGATGAAGGCCTCTTTCTCAGCGTAGCCCCCACAACTGTGACCACTCCCACTGTGTGAGCCGGACTCCGGCACCCTAATAATAAGTGGCAGACACATCTTCATATGCCTCGGGCGACCGTGTCGCCGGGGACTGTCAGGTCCTCTCCTTTTCCATTTCTGATGGGCTTATTATTTCCTTCTAGGCACAGGGGATCATTACTTTAGCCTCTTTTTTTTCCCATGCAAATGCTTTTTAACTTAAGGAGGCCCCAAATGTTTTGGTTTTCTTTGCTCGGGACCCACCCTGCAGAGACCTGCCCTTCAGAGAAGAGTATTTCAAGCCCAGGGAATGCTTGAGCCACAGACACAGATATACCTGGCAGAGCAGAAACCAGCTTTCCCGGCTGCACGATTTACCTCCAAATTACCGTAAATATTCTATCTACCCCTCTGAGAGAGCCCCACAAAGTAATGAGAGTATAGCACCTGCACGGCAGAGCCTGGCAAGCTGTCCGATGCGTGTTCGATATGCCAAAACCAGTAACAAAAGTGTTTATTTTCCTGACCCGAAAGAGCCCTTAATACGGCAGCAGTAAGAAAGGCGAACAAGCAGTGCCTGATAAAATTTCACGGCCATCCTAGGCTGCCAAAATGAAGAAGGACTAAAATGAATGTCTGTACTTTCAATGCACGTACACTGGTATCGGAAGCATATATCGAGGATCTGATGGTGCAAGCGCAAAAGATCAAGTACAACATCATTGGTCTGACTGAGAGAGGAAGCGTCAGTCACATCATGCTGTATTTGACACTGGAGAAGAATTGTTCCCTTGGAACATGCGATGAAAGAGGCATCGGTGGTGTTGGTGTCCTTGTCAACACGAACATGGCCGTCAACATTGATTCATTTGAATGCCTAACAAACCGAATAGGACGATTACACTTGAAGAGAGGTGGCCCACTGCCAGCAATTTCTATCTTCATTGTCTACGCACCAACATCCACATACAAAGGAGATGAAATTGAGAAATTCTACATGGAACTGGAGGAGTTCTATAAAAAAGATCACACCTTCTACAAGATCATAGTCGGTGATTTTAATGCCAAGATAGGACCGAGAAGATCGGCTGAAGAACTCCACATCACGACCCATGGCCTAGAATGGAACGAACAGGGTGAGAGACTATCTGAGTTCATCATGTCCACCAAGACCATTCATGGGAACTTGCAGTTCCAGAAGACTGAAGCGAAACATTGGACATGGGAATCTCCTGGTGGACAGTTCACAATAAAATTGACATCATCTTCAATTGACGGTTTTGTCTGACCAATGTTGCTGTCGTCCCCAAATTCCAAACAGGATCAGACCACCGTCTCCTTCATGCAAAATTCTACTTCACGCAACGGGAGAAAAGGCTGCAAAGTTTAAGAAGAGAACTCCCAGAACGACCACCAACTGGGAACTCTTTGGCACCATTGCAGCAACATGGGAAAGATACCATCATTGACAACATCGATGAAGAATACAACCGACTGGTTCAGCACCTCCATGATTGTGCGAAGAATGAATGCAGAGAGAGAGAATGACCCAAAAGGACGCCTGTCTTCAGAAACTCTCGAGCTCATTCGCCAATGTGGCAAGGCGCGAGCCTCAGGAGACCAAATGCTAATGTCCAAGCTTGCTAAACGGTGCGGAGAAGCGAAAAGAAGACCTCAAAGACAGAAGAGCAGAAATACTGGAAGATGCAGCAGAAGCCGGGAAAAGCATTCACACCGCCCGCCTGTCCTTCGCCAACTAAAAGACCAAGATGACTGCCCTCCGACGCCCTGATGGATCTATCACATCTTCCAGAAAGGCAATGGAGAAGATTATCCAGGACTTCTACTTAAATCTCTTTGATAGCCACATCCACCTGCCCACATACAAAATTCCACAGGATGGATATGTCATTCCCAACATTCTCCCTTCTGAAATCCGACATGCCATCTCGTCAGTAAAAAGGGAACAGCACCAGGCCCAGACAAAGTCAGACCCGAACATCTGAAGAATCTGCCGTTGGTACTCATCAATACACTAGCTCGGCTCTTCACACGCTACCTGTCCGAATGCAAGGTACCCTCCCAATGGAAAACCAGCAGGACAGTTCTACTGTTCAAGAAGGGAGACATTCACGACATCAGCAACTATTGCCAGATGACGGACATCTGCCTGTTGTCCGTCATCTACAAGCTGTTTACACGAGTCATCCTGAACAGGATTAGCAGAACACTAGATGAAGGACAACTATGTGAGCAAGCTGGCTTCTGGAAAGGATTCAGCACAATCGACCATATCCACACAGTAACCAAGCTCATTGAGGTCTGTAGGGAGTACAAGATGCCGCTCTGTCTCACCGTTCATTGATTCACAGAAAGCCTTTGATTCTGTGGAGACTGAAGCAGTCATCGAAGCCCTAGCCAAACAGGGTGTTCAAACCCAATACATCAAGATCCTTCATGAGCTGTATTACGGATTCACCATCAGGATCTCACCATTCTACAAAGAAGTGATCATTGATGTCAAGAGAGGGGTTTGACAGGGTGATACCATTTCACCAAAACTCTTCAGCGCCACCCTCGAGAACATCATGCGACAATTAGAATGAGAAGGAATGGGAGTGAAGATAGATGTTTGGCAACTACACCACCTCCGCTTCGCTGATGACATCGTTCTAATAACACCAAACATTAGTCAAGGGGCACAAATGCTGGCTGACTTCGACCGAGAATGTGGAAAGATGGTCTACAGCTGAATCTAAAGAAAACCATGTTTATGAAAAATGAACTAGTTCCAGAGGCCCCATTCATGCTCAATGGAACAATCTGCGGTTTCCGGTAGTGTAGTGGTTATCACGTTCGCCTCACACTCTCAATGGAACAAACATCTCTGAATGCAGCAGTTATGTGTACCTAGGTCGAGAAATCAACATGATGAATGACCTAAAACCTGAGCTGCACAGGAGGGAAGAGAGCGGAATGGAATGCCTTCAAAGGCATCAAAGAAATAGCTAAAAAGGACAAAGAACCTCTGGCTCCGGGTACATCTCTTTGACTCCACCACCTCAGAAACCTGGGCCCT
Source organism: Cryptotis parvus (assembly GCA_021461705.1). Taxonomy (NCBI): domain Eukaryota; kingdom Metazoa; phylum Chordata; class Mammalia; order Eulipotyphla; family Soricidae; genus Cryptotis; species Cryptotis parvus. The sequence goes on from JAJIBD010011976.1 coordinate 25,748, forward strand.
GCAAAAGCAGGATGAGAATGCTATTCGGGTCTCCCAGAGAGGAATCGAAAGAGCTATGCTTGGAATATCATTCCTCTCTCAAGTGAGAGAAGGAATCCGGAGTTCTGACCTCCGTCGCTATTCCAGAATCAGGGATGCTGTCTCGTTTGCCAAGGCATCGAAAATCAGATGGGCTGGGCATATAATGTGATTTGGAGACAACCGCTGGACTAGAGCTGTTACCAACTGGATCCCACGGGATGTCAAACCTACAAAATGGTCAGACTGCCTTGTCAAGACCCTGAAGGAACGGTTTGAGGCTCTTCATATTCCTGAATCAACCAGATGCCATTGGGCTACACTGGCACGTGATAGGGTCCAATGGAAATGCTACTGGCGCCCGCTCGAGCAAATCAATGACTAATGGGATTCAGGTGATCAAGTGATCAAGTTTCTTTGCTCATGAAGTCAAATCATTGAAGATATCCCCAAGGTCCATTTCCTGGGAAGTTCTCTTCTAGTTTTTTTTTTTTTTTTTGTTTGTTTGTTTGTTTTTGCTTTTGGGTCACACTGGCAATGCTCAGGAGTTACTCCTGGTTCTGCACTCAGGAATTACTCCTGGTGGTGCTCGGGGAACATATGGGATGCCGGGGATCAAACCTGGGCCGGCACAGGCCGCCCCGTCAAGGCAAATGCCCTACCTGCTGGACTATTGCTCCAGTCCCTCTTCTAGTTTTTGAGTCACACCTGGTGATGGTGATGCTCAGGGGTTACTCCTGGCCATGCTTGTGGGACCATATGGGACGTCGGGGATGGAACCCAGGACGGCCATGTGCAAGGCCAGTGCCTACACTCTGTATTATGGCTCGCTTTCTGAAACTGCCTTCACTGCAGTATTGCAGACCTACCCTTCAGTCTTCTCACAGCAGCTGGCAGTGACAGCAGAAGAGGTGCTGAGGGCAGGCACCCTCACGGGCAGGCGCCGTGCCCGTCTCCAGCTTGTCTTGCTGCAGAAGGCGCTCATGCCCCAAGTGCGCTGGCTGACCGCGACTCCCTTTACCGCCTTCACACCCCCATTCTGTCTGTCCCACAGCCCACCCTCACTGCTGCGCTTAGTCCCGGACGCCGTCTGGCTGCGCTGTTTGCGGAACATTTCTATCTGGTTAATTGCACCTGCACATGTAACAGATTTCTGTGAACTGATTTTGTAGTCTGCTACTGAGCCACTTACTTTTAAATCTACTGATTTTCACTTGGGGCATCAGAGTCCAGTACTAGTCCAGTACCACTGTCTTCTAGCCACAGACCCTCTAGGAGCTTCTCAGGGCCGCTCTTCTGGGCCCACGGCGCCTTTTAGGAACTGTCACCTCTGAGAAACTTCCTGATTTGGATCCCTTTGACTTCTTTTTCGTCAAAATGCCAGAGCGAGGACTTCCACTGCTGAGTGACTGCATGAAGGAAACGCCACCCCGTTCCCTAGAGGTTTCAGCATTCTCCAGGGCCGTGCGGGCTGTAGTGTGGGTCGCTGTGACTGCTCGGTGGGCTCAGCAGTCTCCGGTGGTGCGGGCTGTAGTGTGGGTCGCTGTGACTGCTCGGTGGGTTCATCAGTCTCCAGGGCCGTGCGGGCTGTAGTGTGGGTTGCTGTGACTGCTCGGTGGGCTCAGCAGTCTCTGGTGGTGTGGGCTGTAGTGTGGGTCGCTGTGACTGCTCGGTGGGCTCAGCAGCCTCCGGTGGTGCGGGCTGTAGTGTGGGTCTCTGTGACTGCTCGGTGGGTTCAGCAGTCTCTGGCGGTGCGGGCTGTGGGTCGCTGGACTGGCCCTTACTATCCCGAGGAAGCTCCTCCCTGCCCCTATTGTGTGGAGGGTTTTAACCAGGAGTGAAAATGGATCTTGCCCTTTGTTCTCGCTACATCAGCTGCCACCATCACATGACTTTTCCCTTTCTTTTGGCCGAGTCGCTGTGCCCCGTTGACTCGTTTGTATCTACCAAACCCTGTGTGCACTCCTGGGATGATACCACCTGATCGGGCGTAAGATCCTTCTGATTTGTCCGAGTGGTCTGCTGAGATTTCGTTCAGGATCTTCCTGTTCTGGGACCAGGGAAACGGCCTCCGAGAGGCGCACGGGGAAGGCTTTCCTCACCTCTGATCCAGGCACTAGGTGCATGGGAACCGAGGCTTCTTTGACGGTCTTCGGTAGAACTCCAGAAAACCGTCGTGGGCCCTGGCTTTACTTCTTAGGGATATGCCTTTACCCTCCCACCCGCGGCTGGTCTGTGCAAGCTTTCTGCTTCCTCCTGACTCAATCGTGGCAGACTGGATGAATCCAAGAACAATCCACTTCACAGGCTCTCCGGTTCAGGGGCTGCCTCCTTCAGAGTCCCTCTCTGAACATCCTGTCATCATGGAGAGAGAACCTAGGTCTGAGGAGCAGGCGCCGGAGAGGCGCCGGGACGAGGCAGGCTGTGCACGTGGGGCCCAGTCCAGCCGCTGACTGGCCGCCAAAACAATTCAAGAAGAAAGAAGACGAGCGGGAGTGGAGACGCCTCTGGAGCCCCAGGAAGGCTGAAAAGGCAGATGAGTGTGACGCGGAGCAGCAGCAAACGCTCCCTGGGCCTGTGTGAGCAACCAAGGGCTCTCGGCTCCTTGAGAGCTGACCTGACCCTCAGCAATGGGGAACGGTCCAGGGCACCGGTGAGAGCTGACCCGACCCTCAGCAACGGGAACGGTCCAGGGCACCATTTCTTTTATTTATTTATTTATTTATCTATCTATTTATTTATTTACTTATTCATTTATTTATCTATTTACTTATTTATTTATTCATTTATTTATTTATTCACTTATTCATTTATTTATCTATTTATCCATCTATTTATTTGTTTGTTTATTTATTTATTTAGCTTTTTTGAGTCACACCCAGCAATGCTCGGGTTTCTCCTGGCTCTGCACTCAGAAATCACTCCTGGCGGTGCTTGGGGACCATATGGGATGCCGGGGATCGACCCAGGCCATCACAGGCCAGCCCGTGCAAGGCAAACGCCCTACCCGCTGGACTATGGCTCCAGCAGGTCACCATTTCTGATGCAGCGTCTGAGCACACACTTCTGCTCGTCCCTAAAGCCACAGTGCCAGGAGAAAGTTTGCCAACACAATCCTGCAAGAGGAGCCCGGGCTCTAGGGGGAATCTCACTGGGTGGCAGAGCCAGGCGGAGCCCAGGAGCGGGACTCCCGAGCCATCAGCCACGCAGGCGGCCGCTCACTCACCTTGAGCTTCCCTCTGTTGAAAGCGCACACAGAGACCTGGTAAGCAGAATGGCCCATATCCACGAAGATGACGTTCAGCGGTTTCTCATCCAGCGCCGGAAGGTCCTGTTTGTAGATTCCATAGGCCAGGGCCACTGCGGAGAGCAAAGGGCAGGTCACTGCCCACCTGGGGTCCCAGGGAAGCAGGGCAGAGGAAAGGCGGCCGTCATGGCACTGACCACTATTTTTGGAATAGTGATTTCTTTCTTTCTGCTTTTTTTTGGGGGTCACACCCAGCGATGCTCGGGGGCTCCTCCTGCCTCTGCGTAAGGAATTACTCCTGGCAGTGCTCGGGGACCATATGGGATGCCGGGGATCGAACCCGGGCTGGCACAGGCCGGCCACATGCAAAGCAAAAGCCCTACCCGCTGGGCTACTGCTCCTGCCCAATGATTTCTGATAATGTTGGCTAATGTTTCAAGTTTGATTTTCTCCATCCATCTACATCTATGACGGGAACGATTCTTTCTCTCTTAGGACTTGGCTTAGCTCTGCCAGTATGTTTTTTACTTAAAACCCAAGCAGCTGTCAGATACTGAACAAAGCCGTTTCCGATGGGGCAGCTGGCGTGGGGGGTTGAGATGCGGCTGTGTTGGGTGCGGCGGCTGTGGGGAAGGCGCCGCTGTTGGGTGCGGCAGCTGTGGGGGAAGGCGCCGCTGTTGGGGTGTGGCGGCTGTGAGGGGAAGGCGCCGCTGTTGGTGCGGCGGCTGTGAGGGGAAGGCGCCGCTGTGTTGGGACAGAGCAGATGTGAGGGGAGAAGGTCGCCATGAGTGGTGGCGGGGATGTGGCAGCTGTGAAGAGGGAAGGTGCTGCCATGTGTTGGCATAAAGCAGATCAAAGGGCATGCTACAGTCTGAGGGATCCTGCCTGTGGACAGATACACAGGGTTTCCTGGCAGGCTGTCTCCCAAGAAAGATAGGATGCGGGCTCCCCTGGTGATAGTCTCCATGAAACAGAACCACCTTAGGTCATTTCCCTGCATCACATCTCCTTGCTGGCTCTAACTAGTCAAAGATGGAGTCTAATGGATGCTGCCTGGCATGCAGAAGGAAACAGGTGTCTCCTGTGTTCTGTCTCTCTAAAGCAGACCCAGATAAGATCTTGCCATATTGGGCCAGTCAGGAAGGCTGACTTTGCAACCTGTCCCACCTCCTCTTGTCTGTTTCTCACCTAGCCTTGAGAACACCCCTGCGGGCTTGGCTCCCACCTGCTGGTCTCCCTTCCAATTGTCTGCCTCCCTATACTAATCATGTGGAATGCCTTTGTCATGTAACACTATGCACCTTGGACTCTAGCTTGTGTTAATGTTAGATGCTGTTGGATATATCAGAAGTTGGGGGCATTGTGCAAACTGTCAGCGGCTGAAACGAGAGCCCTGAACCTCCGGCCGATAATTATGATTATTAAAAATTAATAAATACACGTCTCATCCGCAGTCTCATCTCTGAGATCTCTCTCGTTATTACATCATGTGCTGTGGTGCCGCCGCTCACCTGCTGTGGTCTCATTCATCAGCCTCAGGCAGTTCAGACCAGCCACCTCGCGCTGCAGCCATCACCGACCTCCTCTCAGCGTCAGTGAAGAAGCTCGGAACCTGCATTGGAGCACAGTGGGGAGGAAGTCACAGACTCACTTCCGCATTTCCCCACCTGAAAGATGTACATTATTGGCCCCGAAACCTGCAGACGGCTTAGGGCACATCGTGCTCCAGCCAGGGTCTCCGAGCCGGACAGTTTGTTTCCCTTTAGTTCGGGGGTCCCACTCTGTGTGCTCAGGGTCCGTATATGGTGCTGGCGACTGTGCCAAGCCGGCCGTGGGCAAGAGAAGTGCCTGCTCGCCGGACTATCACTCCGGCCCTTAGGCTGGACAATTTTTACCCATGAAGTTTTTCCCGTCGCAGTGCAGTTTTCAGAATGAACATCAACTGAAGTCAGTAAGATGGAATAATACTGCGGGATTTCCAAATAGACTAATGCAAATATCATGAATGCGTTCATCTTTAATAATGAAGAGTTGAAACCGCAACTGAAACAGAGCTGGTTAAAGACGCCGACAGTCCATTTCCAGGGTGGTCAGGCCACGCCGCACTGGACACCATCTTCACTGCCTATCAGGGATGTGCACAGCTGCCTTCCACTTCATGCCACCTGGACTCCCAGAAGAGCCTCTGAGAGTTATATGTCCAGAACGACACACGCTTCTTTTTGGGCTCTCCACGGAGTCCGGGTTGCGGCTGAGGTTAAGCATGAGGCCCGGGATGCAAGACCCAGCACGGACAACGGCAGTGAGGAAAGGCTCAGACCAAGCACCACGACTAAGCTGACACACTCAATCCCAAGGAATCCTCCGAGTCTTTGAGGAAGCGAGCAATGTGGGGTCACACCAAGGCATGTACCGCAAAGCTAGTGAAATGCACTCTTCCAAAATGACTTTGAGGTAAGGAGTCTGCTCTGATGCACTGCTTTTTGGGGGCCACGCCCAGTGTGCTCAGGGTTACTCCTGGCAGTGCTGCGGGACGTAGACGGTGCTCGGGACTGAGTGGTCCGGCAGGAACCTTAGTCTCTGTTCTGTCTCTGGGCCCAATTTACTGCTTTTCAACTAAAAACAAAAAAAAATCCACCGGCTGACATTTCTCTTATTTTGGTTTTGCACTCACATCCTGAGCTCAGGGATCTCCCGGTGGGGCTGCCGGGGCTGGAACCTGGGGGCTGTGTGCAGAGCGAGCAGGCGCCGTATCCCAGAGCCCTCCAGTCCTCTCATAACCGCCGGAGGACAGAAACAGGCCCTGGCTCGTCCCAGCCCTTTCTAAGCCTCTGGCAGTTGGAGTAGGACCTGAGTTGACGAGAAAGACCCCGTGCTACTCACAGGGCTCCGGCAAGTGTGGCGCGCCGAGCTGCCTGCCAGCACCTGCCGCTACTCGGACACTGCCTCACCGCAGCCAATCTACCATTTGTCAGCACTGATCACTTGGGGCAAGTGACTCCAGTTACCGAATCTCAATTTTCTGATCTGTAGAACTTGCTTAAATCTATCCGACTTCATTATTTCCGTGGATTCAAACATACAAAACGCCAATCACGTGTATTTGTTTTGTGTTTGGGGGCCACTCAGTCTCAGGGCTCTCCCGGCTGAGGTCAGGCAGCCCCCGAGGTGTCAGGCGAGCCCCTGCCTCACTGTCTTGGAGGAAGCTGTCACCAGCCTGCAGGTGCTGGGTCCCTCTCGGGGCTGCAGCCAGCATGCGCGGGCCCTGGCCGGGATCCAGTAAGGGTTGGGGACCCTAGGCTGTGTCCGGAGGCCGCGTCGGCTGGCGCCGGGCGCAGCACACAGGGCTGGGGTCCTGCTAGACCTCCCGCACTCCACGGCAGGTGACTCACCCTTGGAGCGCCCGCCCCAACCTCGGTTATTTTAAAGTTCATAATTTATCAAACTGACTGCGGGGAAGTTAAGCTCCACGTTTTACCAAGTAAGGCGATTTTCGCTCTTAACCAGACATAACCTCAGAGTGATCGAGGTCGGGTGCTGGACAAGAGCGCCCAGACTAAGGTCCCCCTGGCGAGCCCGAGGCTGACCGAGATCACGCAGTCCGCCACGGGCTTCTTCAGCGCTTCTCCGAGGTCTCCTTCAGCTTGGCCAGCAGCATCCCAGTGACCTGCTCGATGGCGAAGGGCCTCTCTTCCTCCAGGTACCGCACCTGAGGCCGAAAGGCAGCAGTGACCGAGTGCTCCCGCCCCAGAGCAGGAGGGGGCCGCCCACCTTCCTGCAGCCCCGTGAGAGCTTCCTGCCCATGAACCGGCTGTAGGGGGACAAGCCCCCGGTCTCCTCAGAATCCAAACTGCCTGGCTTTCAAGTGCTTTCACCACACAGTATCGGGAAAAGGGAATAAAACATTAGGGAAAAGGAAACTTCCTCATCCCTAAACGTGGACGGCAGCCGGCATCCTCGACGGTCTCTGGGACAAGGATGCGCAGCTCCGTGTGCTGGGAACTGCCTCCGCTTCCTGTGGGCACGCCCTAACCTGCAGCACTTGCTTCACTTTCCTGTGGAGCTACTCAAAAGACTCTTGAGGGGCCGGAGCGATAGCCCAGCGGGAGGGCATTTGCCTTGCACGCGGCCGGCCTGTGCCGCCCGGGTTCAATCCGTGGCATCCCATATGGTCCCCCCGAGCACCACCAGGAGTAATTCCTGAGTGCAAAGCCAGGGAGTAAACCCTGAGCATCGCCGGGGTGATGCAAAAAAAAAAAAAAAGACTTTTGAAAAAAAATTTTTTGGGGGGCTGGAGCAAAGTACAGCAGGGAGGGCGTTTGCCATGCACGCGCCAACCCGGGTTCGATCCCCAGCATCCCATAATGTCCCCCGAGCATCGCCAGGAATAATTCCTGAGCGAAGAGCCAGGAGTAACCCCTGAGTATCCCCAGGTGTGACCACAAAAAAAAATATATATATATGCATATATATATATATATATATATATATGCATATATATATAAATGGGATGCTCTGGGGCTACCCCCAGCTCTGCATTCAGGGGTCACTCCTGGCAGAGCTTGGGGAGCCCTGTGGGATGCCGGGGATTGAGTCCAGGTTGACTATGTGCAGGTCCTCCCTGCGGGACTATCGCTCCAGCCACACCTTCCTGAGACCTCGGGCTCCCCTGGGCCTCAAGGTATCTCTCCACAGTTCTGCTCCAGCTGTGGCTGCAATTGTGCCCGGAAGGGCCATACGTCCAGGTCTCCAGAGGGCTGCCAGTCCCACCCCTTGCACACTGAGGGGGGACCCCAGGAGCTTCTAGGGCCTGCACATGAGCTGGCCGGGCCATGCAGTCTGTGGGGACGGGGTCCCTCAGAGCGGCAGGCCGGGACTCGCCGCAGCGGCACCACGCCCGGGGCCACCTGCGGGCAAGCACGTGTTTCAAGCTTGAACAATTCCGCCCAAAAATGCCTTTATTTATTTATTTATTTTTTGCTTTTGGGGTCAGACCCGGTGATACTCCTGGCTCTGCACTCAGGAATTACTCCTGGCGGTGCTCGGGGGACCACATAGACGCTGGGGATTGAACCGAGTGGGCTGTATGCAAGGCAAATGCCCTCCCCGCTATACCACTGCTCTGGCCCCATTTCAGTCGTGAAAGCTGCTTGGATGAGAGCCACTCTCTAAGTCACTGCTGCACTGCCTGTCGTGTCTACACTGCTTCCTGGCATCTGCCTCCCCTCCTGGCACTCACCTTCACGCCCGCCCTTCCGTCCGGCATCCTCTGCAGCTCGTAGGGCAGCCTGACCCTCTCTGTCTGCACGATGGGGTCGTCAAAGGAGCGCCCGTGGAACTTTTTGAAGCCATGGAGGGTATTTCGACATTCGTGACTATCTGTTGATAGCAAGGTTCGGGTTTAGCGACTCTTCAGCAAGCGCAAAATTAACCCCACCAGCTTTGGAACCACCCAAACGCCTCCCCGGACGACCATGCTCAGAAGCAGCATCATTCACAGAGCAAAGCTCTGCAGGAAGAGCGGATGCATCTTAGTTTTGCTCCCTGAACACCTCCTCTCCTTGATACCAGACTCAAACGTGTCTTTCAAGGAAACAGTAAAGCGGCGCTGTTTCCAGGGACCAGAGCAATCATTCTGCACCGTGTGGTTTCCGGCAACGCTCTGCCAGGCGAGTCTCTGCTTCCGCTCTGGTCCCTCCTAACCGAGTGCAGTGCTCCCCATCCCAGCCTGGCCTCGGGGCCCAGAGCCGCGAGTCCCCGCAGCCCGGCCAGCAGACTGCAGTGCCTTCCGAGCAGCGGCGGGCTCTGTGTGCGTGTCTGGGCCGGGAAGGCCTGGAAGCGCTTTATCGGCTGGATCATGTCCTTCAAACTGTTCAAACTGAGGTTTGTGAAAGCCACCGGCCCCATGGGGCCGGGAGGGGCAGGTGTCGCCACCGACACGTCTTCGGGAGTCTTCGGAGTGGGCACTGACGCAGGCAGAGCCAGTTCCCTGGCCAAGGCGGGCTCTGGGCACCAATGTAGCCCGTGCTGGGGACCAAAGTCCGTGTTGGGCAGAGAAGACAGAAACACGTTCGCGAACAGGCCTGTCCCCTCCGATGCTGCAGCGCCGCGAGGCTGCGTGTGGGAGGCCCCAGGTCGGGCCCCAGAACGGGCCAGACCAGGCCCGGGAGTGAAGGCCACGTGGCCAGTCCTGTCCTAGAGCCGCCGCCCAGCCAGGCCCCGCTCATGCACCCAGGCTGGCCCCGACTCACCTGGCTCTTGGCTGCGTTCCCGATGGCTCGAGTTCTGGACCCCAGAGAAATGCAGGCCCTGCAGAGGGGCAACACAGGCTAGTGTCGGTCTCAGGGGTGGGCAGCCTGGCGCCGCTCCCGCCCTCATCACATGGCTTCCTCTGGGGCCGGAGCCTGCGGCGACCCGGGGCTGCCTGTGGCTCTGTCAGCCGCCGGCAAGGCAGTGCCTCACCCGGCTCACGGGCTGCCTTAAAAATAGATCCCTGAACGTCAGACGTCGCCTATCTTAAACCTTCCACAATTAATAGAAAATCGCTTTCTGAGGACTGTTCTCGCCTGACAAATGGTCCCAGCTAAGTTCCAGCTAATCTGATGTCGGCGCTGAGCTCTCTGGAGCCTCCTGGGCTGGGGCTGAGTCCCGCCCTGCTGAGGCACAGCTCCAGGGCTTCGACACCAGCTGCCCGAGCCGGCCCCGGCCACGCGGCATACGCAGAGGAACATGCCCTCTCTAGCCCTCTCTGCTTTCACCTCCACGTGCGCACAGTCCGAACGCTTTCCAGTCTTTCACACTGGGATACCTTATGAGCGCAGAGAAACAGCTTCTGTGGCTAGACCCAAATAAGGCTGATTCAGGCCCTTTTGCACAGGGGCCCACTCCTTGGAACCCTCCGGAGCTATAAGCTCGACTTATAGGAATCCCGAAGGTTCCTCGGGAACCCTCCGACCTATAAGGCGACTTTCCAAGTGCAAAAGCTGCCAAATATCCAGAAAAACCTTCCACACAGCTCAACAAGCGCCAACGACTTCCTGGCCTCAGCTTTGCCAGGATTCCAGAACATGAGAAGATGCACTAGATCCTTCTCTTTCTCCCCATGCCCAGCCTGAGCACAGCCAGGGAAACGGACACCTCCAGCACGGGTTTGGTAGCTGTCAAATCTCGACAGGAAAGA